>JAJJLH010002335.1:0-26248 GCA_023806865.1 Isotricha sp. YL-2021a | reverse complement strand
ATTAATTTATTTAAATTTTATTGCTTATTATTCTCATTTTTTTGGTAATTTTAATATTGTGACTGGATTTATTATTAATTTTTTTTCCTAAATTTTGATTATAAAGAATTTATGGAATTAATAAAGATACAATTTTTTTTAGAATATTATATTTAATGTAAATTATTTTTAATATTATTATTTTTATTATTTTCAATAATATTATAAATCAAATTAATAAAAAATTTATTATCCCAATTAAAAAAATAAAAATGCAAAAACTTCAAAATCTAAAATATTAAATTCACCATTTGAAGTAAAAGGATTATTAATAGCACCATTTCTTTCATAAGATTCAGGAAAATTACTTTTGCATTTTTCACTTTTTTCAAAACAAGATTTAGTAATAACAAAATCTCCATCACCAATTTTAAATAAAATATCACTATTAGGATCATCTGGAAAAAAAATAGCATATTCAGCAAAATCTTTAACCATATATTTTTTTCCATTATCTACTTCAAATATAAAAGCATTATTATCTTTAATAGTTGTTAAATGACGTGATATTGCAACAGACCAAAAGAATCCAAATCTTTTTTTTTCAAATGTTTCAATTAATATCATTATATTTGGAATATATAATAAAATTTCTCTTAAATTTTCTTTTTTAAATGGTAAATTATATTTTGAAAAAATCATTACTGGATGAATTGAACTTCTATTATGAACATCTAATCCTCTTGTTGATATTAATAAATCTTTTATTCTATTCATTTCTTCCATACTTTGAAGAAAATAACTATATAATCGATTATCAAATCCTACATTAGTATAAAGATTTACTAACATGTAATTTATTTGATTGTCGTAATCTTTTTTTATTTTTTCTTCTTTTATTATTTCTTTTGTTTGACTTATATTATTAAAAGTAATTATATTTATTTGATAATTAAATAAAAATAAAAAACATATTAAAGATATATTTATTATTATTAATACTGAAATACATATTTTATGCATTTTAATATTCCATTCTTTAATTTGCTTATTATATTCTTCTATTGATTTCATTGATTTCTTATTTATTTTTTTTCCTAAATTTTGATATTCTATTTTTTCATTCATTGAAAATTTATATTTTTAATTCATTATTCATAAATAATATAACATTTAAATTAAAAATAAAATGTTTAATAATGGAGATTCCGTTAAAGAATCACAATATTCAGATAATTCTTATTCAAATAATAATGAAAATTCAATAGAAAGTCCTGATCAAAATTCTTTAATAAAGATTTTTGATGATAAAGAAGAAGAATGGACATTTAATAAAAAAATAAATGATAGTAGTAAAAGTAATAGTATAAAATTGGAAAATAAAGATTTATCAAATAAAGCAGTTTTAAATGATAAAAATAATAATTTGATGAAAATTTCTGATATAAAAAGTGAAAATAAAGAATATATAAATTTGAAAAAAAATATAATTCATAGTAATATTGAAGAAACTAATTCAAGAGACAATTCATTGAATGATAAAAGTATATTAAAAAGTAATAATACAATTATGAAAAAATTATTATTTACTGATATGTCTAATACTACATTTAAAGAAAATGAAATTGATAGTAAAGATAAAGAAATTAAAAATGAAGAAAAAGTAAAAAATAAAATAAAAATTAATAATAATACTTTAAAAGAAGAAGAATTAATGAGACAAAATATTTTAAAAATAAATTTAAATCCTTGTCAATCAGATAAAAAAAGTAAAAATTCATTACATCTTTTTACTTATTCAAATAAAGAAAATGATCAAAATATTATAAATTTAAATGATAATGATAAAATATCATATAATAGTTTTACAATATTACAATCAAAAAATAATTCAAATAACATAACTTTAAAATCACAAAATATAGAAAAAGAAGATGAAAAAGAAAATAAAATATATTATGATAATGATATAAATAATATAAATAATAAACTTCAAATATCATCAAGTGTAAATTTAATAAATGAAAATTTAATTAATTTTGAATTTAAAAATAATAAGAATTCTAGAAATAATTTTACTGACTTTCGAAATAATATAAATCAAATTGATAAACCAACAACAAATTATAAAACAGAATCAAATAAATCTTATTTAAATAAATCTCAATTAAACAACATAACAAATTTAAGTGATTATAAATCAAATAAAATATGGAAATTTGCATCAGAAATAAATTCAACAAATATAGACTTAATAAATATAGATGGAAGTTTATTATTAGCATTTTTAAATGAAATTGATTTATTATGTTATTATAATTTATTTATATCAAAAGGTATTTATTCATTTAATAAAGTAATTAAAGATATGAAAGAAGGAAAATTCAAAATTACAAAAAGTGATATTGAAGAAATTGGAATAGAAAAAATAGGACATATATATAGAATAATAACAAAATTAGAAATTGAAAGTGAATTTATTGATAGAAAAATTTCAAAAGAATTATTAAATTATACTGTCACTTTTACAGAAAATTTTATTAATTCAACTGAATATTGTTTTGGATGTAATTGTTGTTCTTATAAAGAAAAAAATATTATTATTTCTAATCAAATGAAATTTAATTTAGATATTTGGTTAAAGAAAAATAATTTATATCATCTAAAAAATAATTTTGTTCTTAATGGATATGATAAAATGGAATATTTTGTTTTACAAATGTTTTCATCTATTCCTATTAATGATGAAATTTTGAAAAATGAATTAAAAATTTCTTGTGAAAAAGAACGTGATATTATATTATTTCAATTAAATAAAGATATTAAAAAAATATTAAAAATAATTAATAAGAAAGAATATTCCTATAACAAAAAAATTGACAATATTAAAAAAGAAGAAAATTGCTTTCTTTTTTAAATTTATAAATATAGAATATTTATTAGAATATTTTATAATAATATTATAATTAAAATAACATTGATTAATCAATTTTTCTATGATATATTTTAAAAAATAATTCTTACAACAATATTTTTAAATAATTATTATTTTAACAAATATTAAAGTTTATATATTCATATTAATTTATCAAACAATTTTTTAAAAATTATTTTAGATATTTATAATAGACTTTTTTCAAATTAAAAAATTTAAACTGACTCTATTAATAAATTTTTATGTTAATAAACATAAAAATGAATAAGTAAGATTATAAAAAATTTTTCCAAAAAGATAAAAATAAATTTAAGTATTATTACAAATTATATTATTCATAATTTACAAAAACACAAAAACATATTACTTTTCATTTCCAAAAAATAAAACATTAATTAATAAAAAAATCAAAATAAATCTTTCATTAACGACTTTCTAATATTTTTAATTTTTTTATCATTTACATTATCTTCTACTTGATTTGAATTATTTTTAGTAAAATGTACTTTTGATTTATTTTTAGATGTTTGAAAAGATTTAATTATATTAGGTTGAGGTGAAGATTTTTTATTTTCTGATTTTAGTGAAATATCAGCTTCACTTAAACATGAAATTTTATCAGAAATATTATTTTGTATTCCCAACATTTTATTATTTGACGAATTTGTTGTTGTTTTAATCTCTTTTATTTTAATTGGAACTAATAAATTATTATTATCTTGTTGATTTATTATCATATTATTTTCTTCATTATTATTATCTATATTTTGTAATATTTCTATATTTATTTCTTTTTTTTTTATTTCATTATTACAATAACAAGTTTTTATCCAATTTAATATCATCATTTTTTAAATTTTTTTTAATGAATTTTTAAAAATTTTTTATATTGAAAAAAAATTTATTTATTTTTTTTATTTTTTAAATATGTTTTAACTCTAAACATAAAATCTTCATCTGATAAATTTTTTGCCCATTCTGGTGTTTTAATATTTAAACTTTTCATAGCTGCTTTTATTTTTTCAGGATTTTTAATAGGAGAATTTTTTCTTTTTATATTTTTAATTTCAATTTTTTTTTCTTCAATTTTAATATCTTCAGTAAATTCAAAATCATTAATATCAATCTCTTTTTTATTATCTTGATTTAAATTTTGATATTCATTTAAATTCAAATTATTATTTTCAATTTTATTATTTTCATTATTTTCTTCTTTTACTTCAATAAAACCATCATCATCATCATTTAAACAATCTGGTACTTCTCCTAATGGATGATAATATTCTTTATTTTCATTATCAATATTATAATGATTAATATTATCATTTTTTTCATTTGAATTTTTTGAATTATCTGATAAATTTTCTTTATTAATATTATTATTAATATTTTCATTATTTTCATTTTCTTTATTTACATTATTTACTTCATCATATTCTTCTTGAAGTTTATTTAATTTTTTATCAACTAATTCTTTATAATTTGAAGGATATTCTAATATAAAATCTTCATTATTTTCAAGTTTAAAAACTCTTTTTTCAATTGTTATTTTTTGAACATTTTTAGACATAATTTTTAATTTTTAAAAATAAAAAAATGGTAAGAATATCAAATTATAATAATAAAAAAATATTTTAGAGTGCATTATTTAATTTTCAAAGTATGTTAACAACAATAGTCTTATTAATTTGTTTAAGTACATATTTAGGAAGAACATTTAAATCAATTAAACAATGTAAAGAAGGCTTTACAGGAATGATAAGAACATTTAGTGTAATTGGAGATAGATTAAGTCCTTTTGTTTCAATTGCTTGTATAGTTATGGCACTTAATAATTTATTCCATAGATAATAAAATAAAAATAAAATTAACAAATTATATTTTTATTCCTTTAAAAAATATAAAATAAAAAAAAAGTAAATTAAAAAACAAAAAAAAAATAAAAAAAAAACAATATAAAAAAAAATAAAAATAAAAAAAAATGTTTTCAGGTTTATCAATAAATCCTTTTTTAACAGAAGGAAGAATAGTAGAACGTCCTCAGCAAAGTAACCAATCACAATTTGATTTAGGTAACCCAGATATAAAATACAAAATTCAATCAACACATAGAGATTTATACACTCCAAAACCATTAAATGGGAATAGAGCAGTTTTAAATAAACCATATTTAAAACCAAATTATTCAGGATTTCAATTAAAATTATTTCCTCAAGAAAAACCATTTTTAACATCAAATTTACGTGATTTTACATATAAAAAATTAAGAAATGAAGATAAAGCAATTTTAGATGAAAAAACAAAAAATTTTATTAGAAATAGTAAAATTGATTTTGGTAATTATATTCAACCAAAAGAAAGTATATATCAATGTTTAATGATAAATCCAAAACAAATGAAACCTAGATTTGATTATGATAAAATTCAATTTCATTATGATCCTTATAATATTCATCCTATAACTGGACTTCCTGTTTGGAAAGATGCTGGAAAAATGTTTCCTTTTGATTATTTTAATAAGGATAAAGATAAACATTATATTTCTAATAGAAATGGAGCTTTTATTAATAATGATTATAAGAAAGTTTGGGATCCTATTACTAATAGATTTTTCCCTGGTACTATTAGACAAAATGATAATAAGTAAATTTTATTATTTTTTAATTTTTTTTTGTTTGAAAATTTTAATTTTTTTTTTAAATTTAATATTTTTAATGAGAGATAATATTACTAAATGGAAATTTATTTTAATTTGTTGTTTATATACTTTTAATAGTTTAATATTTAGTCTTTTTATTTTTAATTTGAAATTAGTTCATTTTTATTTTTATACTACTTGGGGTTTATGGGCAGTTTCTATTTATTTAATTATTGTATTGATATGTGATATAAGTTTTTATTGTTTTAATTCAAATTATTTTGATTCACTTGAAAAAATAATGAGAAATACAATTTATAAATATATAATGAGTGTTTCAATTTCTATAATAATTTTATTTTGGACACTTACTTTATTAGGAACTGATTTTATGCAAAAACCAAAAAATAAAATGGAAAATATTTTTAATTATTATTTACATGGTTTAAATACTCTTTTTGGTTTATTAGATTTATTATTAATGCCACATGAAAATCAAGAAAAAAATTTTTTTGATTTTTTAATTATTTCAATTATTTATTGGATTTATATGATTGTTTGTTGTTTTGCTAAATATTATGCAAATTTTAATTGTTATCAATTTTTAGTTAATGCAACTTTTATACAATTACTTTCTGCTTCTTTTATAATGTATATTGTAGTATTAAATTCATATCAAATATTTATGTTTCTTCTTCAATTAAAGAATAATATTGAAGTTAAAGTTGAAAATGATGGTTATGAAAAAACACATAATGTTTCAATTGCAGAAATTCAAATAAATTAATTATAAATTATTTTTTGTTTATAAATATTTTTAAATTTAATAATTTAAACAAATTTGGTTTCTATTTTATTTATAAAATAAATCAAAAATTTCCTAAATACTAAAAATTAAATGATGATATATCATTTATAATATATTCTATATAAATAAGTAAAGACTTCATAAAAACCTTAAAAAAATACCTGATATTTTTTTAATAATATTTATATTTACGTATTAAATTAATATGAGATTTATGTAAACCTCGATAAGAAGATAAAGGAAAATTAATTGTTTTAATTTTATCATTTTCTTTATCTTTTAATTTTTCTAGAGTTTTTCTAATTAAAATTTTAATACCAAAAGGTTCAATAATTTCGACTAATTTTCCTTCTTCATTTATAATATCCATTGTTTCACTAAGAACTCTACATTTAACATATTTTTCTTCTTCATCATCCATTCTTTTTTTATTATTATTTTTTATTATTTTCTCAAATGCTATGTTTATCATTAATTTATCTTTTGTTTTAGTACTTATGAAACATATTAATATATTTTTTTCATCTGCAAATTTTTTCAATTGTTCAATATATATTTGTTCACTTTCATTATATTTTTCATAATCAAAACAATACCAAATACAATTTATATTTTTATCTTTATCTTTTTTTAATAATTGAGTTTCAATTATTTCATTTATATCTTTTAATAAATTTTCAAATTTATATCTTCTTTCATAATATCCTTTCATTTCATAAAATCTAAATTTTTCATTTTCCTTTTCATAAATAACACAATTTGGAAAAGTTAAATTATTACTTATTACGTCATTTCTACTAAAATATCTTTTAGGATTATTAATTTTATTTTTATCATTTGTTTCTTTTAAAACATTTTTAATTAAAGTACTTTTACCAACATTTTTCCTTCCAATAACTAAAATATTAACATGTTCCTTTTCTAAAAAAAAAGGATGATTAAAATATAAATCCCAATTGATTCTTTCATTTTGATTTTTTTTTAATAATTTTTCTAATAAATTACTAAAATTTTCATCAGAAGGTAATTTAATAATATTATCATTATTATCAAATTCAGGAAGATGATTATAATACATTTGATACATAATAATACCAATTGACCATAAATCAACTTTACTATTATAAGAATCTTCATTCATAATTTCAGGAGCCATTGTTTCAATTGAACCAGCAAAAGAATCATCAATATCATAATTATATTCTCTACTTAAACCAAAATCACATAATTTTACAATAAAGTCATTGTCAGAATTATTATTATATTTAACTAAAATATTTTCTAATTTTATATCACGATGTATTATATTTTCTTTTTGCATTATTTTAAATGCATTATTTAATTGATTCATTATATTTTTTATTTGAGATATTGAGAATTTTTTCTTTTCTTTTAATATTTTACTTAAGTCTGTGTCACATTTTTCAAGGAGAAAATCATAATATTTTTCGTTTTCAATATAATCATATAATTTAACAATATTCTTTGATTTACATTTTGTTAATATTTCTCTTTCTCTATCTAATTCTTGATATAAGTTTTGTTTTTCTACTAATTTTTTTGGAATTCTTTTTATTGCAATTTCTAATGAACCTGAGAATACATCTCCATAATTTCCTCCTCCTATTTTTTTTAATAAACAATAATCCATTTTTTTTTTTTTTGGTTTTTTTTAATTTTAATGTTTTTTGTTTATTTTTATATTTGGAATTGGATAAATTTTTTTAAGGATTTTATTCTAAAATATTTTAATTATTAAAAAATTTATTAATTTATATTTTAACAAATATATAAATAAAACTATATAAAAATTTAACTTATTTATTCTTTTATTTTCAATAATTTTATTCTTTACAAAATAATATATTTTCTGAATTCAAATTCACAGAAAAATATTATTTATGTGGATTTAAATTATCAGTATTGTAACTTATATTTGATGTAGATTCGTAATCTACAAATTCTAAATTTGAATAATTTGAATCATATTTTAATATTTCTTTATAATTTAATATTTGTTTCTTTGAATTATTTTCATTTATAATAATAGTATTATCATTATCATGTATTATAACAGAATCATTAATTTCTTCTTCTTCATTATTATTATTATTTTCATTATCATTATTCTTATTATTATCATTATTATTATTATTATTATTATTTTCATTATTATTATTATTATTATTATTATTATTATTATTATAATTATAATTATTATTATAATTATTTAATTCCATATATTCATTATCACAACTTTTATTATTTTCACTAATACTATTGTTATTATTATAAAAATAATAATTATTATCTTCAATAAAACTCTTTAATAACTTAACAGAACCAGACTTTTTAATAAACTTATGATCTAACAATTGACAAATATTAGGTCTTTCATTAAAATCAACCTTTAAACATAATTTAACAAAATCATTAAATTCATTACTATAATTATTTCCTTTTTTTAAGCTTTTAATAGGATTTTGAATAATTTTTTTCATAGCAATAGCAGGTTTAAATTCAGAATAAGGAGGTAATCCTTCAACTAATTCATAAATAGTAATTCCTAGAGAATAAATATCAGTTTTTTCATTATATTCATCTCTAATTATAACTTCTGGACTCATCCAATAAGGACTTCCAACAATAATATTTGAATCAATATTATTTTTATTTATTGAAATTCCAAAATCTGAAATTTTAATTCTTCCCTCTGAACTTAATAATAAATTTTGTGATTTAATATCTCTATGAATAATATTTTGTGAATGAAGAAATAATAAACCAAGTAAAACATTTTGAATTATTGTTGCTAATAATTCTTCATTTGGTTTATAATTAATTTTATTTAGATATGATATTATATTTCCATATTCAAAATATTCTAAAATTATCCATATTGTATTATCTTCATTTAAATAATATATACCATAAAATTTTACTATATATGAATTTTTATTTTTGAAAAGTCTAAATAAAGTTATTTCATTTATTATTGTTTCAAAATTTTTTTCTATTTCATTACATATTTTAATTGAATATATTTTATTTGTTTTTCTACTTATTGCTTTGTAAACTTTACATGTACTCCCAATTCCTATTAATTCTATTAACTGAAATAAATCTAATGGGGAAGTTTTACTTGTTAGATAATTATCAAATAAATTCATTTTATATTATAATAATATTTAATTTATAAATTATTACTTTTAATTATTTTTTTTTATAAAAAAATGAATAATGATAGTCTTATAAAAAGTAAATTGACTTTAATTGAAAATGATTTAAAGGGTAAATCAATTGATGATTTACTTTATATTTATTTTAATACTGAAAAATATACTTTTAATTTTTTAAATGAAGAAAAAAATGAAAATCAAAAATTAATTGAAAATTTAAATAGAGATTTATTACAAATGGATAATAATAAAAATGAGTATCAAAATTATATTCAACAAATAGAACAATTAAAATCATCAATTTTAGAAAAAGAAAGAAATATTTCAAATCTTTTAAATGAAAAAAGAGAATTGGAACAAAAAAATAATAAACAACATATAATTGAAGTTTTAAAAAAAGAGATTGAAGAAAAATATGAAATTCCAAAAAAACAACTTATAAATGATTTAATGAATAAGAAATTAAGTTTTGAAGAATATACTGAACATTATAAAGAATTAGGAAAAAATTATTATTATTATAATCTATTATTAAAAGAAATAAATAATCAATAAAGAATTAAATAAAATTACAATTTATTATTTTTAAATTTTTTATTTTAACTCTCTATTGATATCAAAAATATTTGTTAAAAATGATTTCATAAATAAAAAAAAATTAATTATACAAAATAAAATAAAGTATAATAAAAATTAATATTTTAATCAAATTTCAAATAATATTATAATCTAAATTTATTAAAATAAACAAAATGATAAAAATTTTTAAAATTTCAATCCTAATTTATTTATAACAAATAAATTTTATTTTTTACCATCTTTAAACATATTACCTACTTTTTGTTTAAGCATTTTATTACTAATATATTTTTCCAACCCTTCTAATCCAATAACAATAACAGATAAATTATCACCAGACATTTTATCCATAGCATTTTTTATAACCATATTACAAATATCTAAAGTAACTAAATTAATATCATTTTTCCTATCTTTATCAGTATTTTGAATAATAAACCAAGCACAATCAATAATTTCATTATTTTTCAAATTATCAAAAATTCCATCACAACCTAAAATAATAAAATCACAAGAATTACTATTATCAAAAGTAAAAATTTCAGGATTGAAAATAATTTGATTATTAAATCCTCCTAAATTTTTTAATTTAGCTTTAGGATCACCAATAGTTCTACTAACAGATAAATCAGAAGGATAAATTCTATAAATAACTTCATCATTAACATAATTATCAAATTCTTTATCATTAGAAATAAATTTTATTTTATTTTCATCTCTAATAGGTTCATCATTATCAATATAAACTTTACCTCCATTTTTTATTATTCTTTCATATTCTTTTGGATTATTTGGTTTATGATCAATTGTTAAAGGACGAAATTTACTTCCATTTTCCATTGACATAATTGCTCTACTATCACCAATATTACATAAGTAAATTTTATTATCTACTATTAAACATATTAAAGCACATGAACCACTAAAATCAGTTTTTTCATTTAAATTTTTTAAATCATCTGGTTTTAAATTTAAGTATTTTTTATTAAATTCATTTTCTGCTCTTTCTATTGATGATTGTAATGATAATTTTATATCAATTGGAAAATTTTTATCTTCAATTATGTAATTTAATAAATTTTCTTTTAAAAAAATTGCACATTTATCACCACCATGACCATCAAAAATTGCAAAATAAGACATTTTTGGCCAAATTCTTGATTTTGAATTAAATGGTTTTTTTATATTTGAACAAACAGAAATTTTATCTTCATTATAATCTTTAATTAAACCACTATAAGTATTAAAAGCAAATGATTTTACTATTCCAAAAGGTTTTTGTGACATTTCTCCAATTTTATAATTTGAATATTCTTTTTTTAAAATGTCAATTGATAAAGAATCTTCATTGTTTATGTTTAATTCTTTTGAATCTAATGATAATTTTGGTTTAATTATAAATGGTGATGCATTTGTTATTATTTTATTTGCAAATGATGCAGCGTTTGATAAATTGTAACTTTCTTTTCTTGTGTGACCTACTTTTAAACTTTTTGACATATGCATTAGTTTTGAGTCACTTTTACCTGATTTTACTGAATTGGATTTTTTTATTGATTTTTTTTTTTCTGACATTTTCTTTTTTTAATTGATTATTTATATTATTTTCTTTTTATAAATTTAATTGTTGTAATTTATTATTTTTAATTGGATTGTTAGTTGTTCTTTATTTTGATAAAGGTGGTTTTTTAATTTTTTTATTAATAAATATTATAATTTATTAAATAAAATTACATTTTTTTATTATATAATAAGTAATTAAAAAGAGATTTTTATTTTTCTTTTTTTTAATCTTTTAAACTTTTATTATTTTTTATTTTTTTAATTTTTATTTTATTTTTTTCTTGTTTGATTTTTTTAAAAATAAATATTATTTTTACAGTAAAAGAAAATTAATATTTTTTAAATTTCTTTTTTAAAAAAAATATACAAATGCTTTTATATAATTACATAATTAAATATTTTTAATATCCCTAAATATTACTAAAAGTTTTTTTAACTTATTTTATTTAATTTTTGATTTTTTTTTATATATTCATCAGATAACATTTCTACTTTTTTTGCTTCTTCTATATTTTGTTCAATTAAATTTAAATATTTTTCTCTTTGTTTTTGTATTCTTTGTCTATTTATTTCTTTTTCTAATTTTTTTTTATCAGTTCTTTCTTTTAATAATTTATTCATTGCAATATAATCAAAATTTTTTTTTAATGAAATCAACTTATCAAAATATCTATTAAATTTATAATTTAAACCTTCAGTTTTAATTTTTTCAATTCTTTCATTTATATATTCATCATTTTGAATTTTAAATCTTTTATCATAATATTTTAAAACATTATTACATTTATTTTTCATAAATTTTTCATATTCATTATAATCATCAAATTTTTCTTTCATATTATCATAATCATCTTTTATTTCTTTATTTAAAAAATCAAGTGATTTAACAAAATTTATTTTATTTTTAGAATTTAAAATTTTTCTTTTATTTCCTGACGAAACTCTACTTAAAGAAATAGGAGAAAAATTATTTGAATAATTATTAATTGAATTATCAGATGTTAATCTTTGACTTAAATTTGTAAGAAAAACACTAGATAAATAATTATTAGAATTATTATTATTATTTGAAAAATTATTTGATTTATTTCTAAATCTTCTTTTTAATCTTTCTAATTTTGTTTGATATTTTGGTTTATCTAATTGATAAATTGATGTTATATTTTCATTATTTGAATTTAAATCATCATTTATATTATTTTTGTTATTAAAATCAAAAGATTGAAAATGAATTCTTTCTCTTTTTGGTTTATAAAAATTTATATTTATATTTTTACCTGTTTTTTTTGGTTGACTTAAATTTATTTTTATTCTAGGTAAACCATCATCTTTTAAAATATATATTTCTTTTTTAAGTTCATTATCATCTTCATCTATTACAGTTGGGATATATGGTAATTTTGAAGGTTCTTTTGATAAATTACTAAAAGGCATACTCTTTAAAAAAGAAGGTTGTTTTATCGACATTATTAAATATTAATTGAATATTTAATATTTATTTTTATAAAATATAATTTCATAATAAATTTAAAAATTAATTTTTAAAAATTTTTTACACAACTATAAATATTGATTTATATATATATATAAAAAAAAATAATTTTAATTTTCATATTATCTCAAATTGTATAGAATATTAATAAAAAGAATAAATAAAAAAAATTAATAAAAACACACAAAAAAATATAAATAAAAAACTAAAATGAAACCACAAAGAGATGAGAAAAGAAGAAAAACAACATTAAGACAAAAGCGTTTATCAACACATGATATAATACAATCATACGCAGATAAATTATATAAAAAAATGGGAGCAGGAATTCCAATAAGTGAAATCCCAATATCAAATCCAAAAGAATTACAAAAATTAATAATCCACATATTAAAAAAAACATCATCAAGAACTCAAAATGACATATTAATAATAAGATATTATCTAACACATTTTCCAGGATTTATAAATGCATTAAACATATCAGAAAATTTTCATGATCCTCAAGAAATAATGCAAAAAATTTCAACATTTATCCAATGTGAATATATGAAAAAAAATACAATAGTTTGTTTAAATGGTCAATTAGGAGATAAATTTTATTTAATTTTTAATGGTTTAATAGGAGTTTTAGTACCTAATAGTTATACAATGATAATGACTCCAAATGAATTTATTGGTCATTTATTAACTTTATTTGAATTACATGAATTAGATTTAATACATAAAACTATTAGTTCAAATAGAAAAATACTTGATTCAACTTATACAAAACAAATAATTGATTTAGAAAAACAAACTCAAACAATTAAACAATTAACTTGTTTTAAAAGTGAAGAAATAGAATTAAATGAATATATAAATAGATTAATTCCTAAAGAAGTAACATCAAATTCAAAAGAAAGTATGGAATTTACTTTATGGAAATATATTAAAGTTGTTGATTTAGAATCTGGAAAATCTTTCGGAGATGTTGCATTAAAAGATAATTTTTCTAAGAGAACTGCAACAATTATTACTCTTGAAGATTCATATTTTGGTATTATTAAAAAAGATATTTATCAAGCTTGTATTAGAGATACTTTAGAAAGAATTAGAAGAAATAATATTGAAACTATTTATAATACTAAATTATTTTATGATTATAGTAAAGAATTATTTAAAATTTATATTTTTAATAATTTTAAAGGAGTTGTTATTAATAGAGGAAAATATTTATTTTATCAAGGTGAAGAAAGAAAAGAAATTTATTTTATTAAATCAGGAGAATTTAAAGTTGATGTTTTTTGTTCTTGTAAAGATTTAAGTGAAATTATTGATAATTTTGGAGGAGATTCTTATAATAGAGATTTATTAATTAAAATTCAATTAAATGAAAAAATGAAAAGTTATAATAAAGAAAAAAGAATTTTTTCTATTTTTTTAGTTAAGAAAGGTGATGTTTTAGGAATGGATGATTATTTATTTTTTAATACTAATAATTTTTTCTGTTCTGTTAGATGTATTTCTAAAACTGCTGAATATTTTTCTATTACTTTAAATTATTTTAATAAATTAAAAGAAGATTTTCTTATTAGAAAAAATTATGAAAAATGGATTAAAGTTAGAAAAAAATTAATTATTGAAAGATTAATTGAATTAAAAAATAATACTCTTTATCATTATTATTCTTTAGTTAATGAAACTAATCATATTGAAAATAAAGAAGAAGAAAAAAGTATTTCTAAAAATAATGTTAAAACAAATTCAACTTTTTATAATGAAGAAAATATATTAAAAGAAAAGATTATAAATACAAAAACTTCATTTAATTCTTTTAGAAAATTTTTTTTTCCTAATCAAAAAAATAAAAAAGTTATTTTAAATAATTCAGAAAGTAAAGGAAAAGTTAAATTAAATAATTCTTCAAGTACAAATTTAAATCTTAATAATATAAATAAATCAGATAATAAAAAATTATTCACTAATTCAATAGAACCAATTAATAAATTTAATATATCAGAATATCAAAATAAAAATAATATAAATAAAAATAATTATAAACCAAATTTAACTTTTGGTAATTTTAATGTTGGAAAAAAAGTGATGCCAAGATTGAAAATATATAATAATATAATAAATAAACTTATTTCTGAAAAAGATGCAATTTGTTCAAATTTAAAACAAAAATTGCATAATTTTGATATTTTAGCAATGGATAAATTTATTGAAAATACAGAAACTGGAAAAAATATTCAAAAAAATCCTCTTTATTCTAAATATTTTACTAATTATTATGATTATATTAATTCTGATTTATTTAATAAAAAACCAATTAATTTGAGATATAAAAGTAGAAAAAAAGTTGTTTTATTGGATTCATAAAAATTAATTTTTTCATATTTCAAATATGGTATTTATATAATTCTATTTATTTTATTTTTTTTAATATACATTTTAATTGAGTTATGTAATTTTATATATTATTATATAAAATATAAAAAATATAAATTAAATAATATTAATATGGGAAATCAAGTAAATAATAATTCAAATAGTGAAAGAAAAAAAGAAAGTTCAGGAATTTTATGTTGTAATGCAATACCAAAAAAAAATAGAATAAATAACAAACAAAAAAAAATTGATATTAAAAAAATAAAAGATGGAAAAATCAATGATTCTAAAATTGAAGAGAAAAAAAATATTAATATTAATGAAATTAAAAAAAATCTTAATGAAAAAATTGATGAAGAAAATATAAATAAAAGTGAAAATTTTATTCAAAATATGAATTTAGAAACACAAAGAGAAATTGAACAAAAAATAAATGATGATGAAGAAATAAAAATAAAAATTATAGAAGAAGAAAAAGAAATTAAAAATTTAATAGAAGAAGAAAATAAAAAAATAAATATAAATAAAAAAGAAGAAGAAATAATAAAAGAAGAAGAAAAAGAAGAAGAAAAAAAAAGAGAAGAACAAAAAGAAGAAGAAATAATAGAAGAAGATAAATTAAAAAATGAAAATATAAAAGAAAAAGAAAATGAAATAATAGAAGAACCAAAATTAAATTATATAAATGATACACAAATAATAGATAATAAATCAATAAAAAATCAAAATAAAAAAGATAATAATCCAATATCAAATACAACAGAAAAAAATACAAAAAATAATTCTCAAAATAACAGTAAAGAAAATTTAGATAGTGAAATAGATGAAGATATAAATGAAAATGATAATAAAAGTATATTAAATGATACTCGTTCAATAATATCATCATATGTATTACAAATACCAAATAATATGATGAATTCTAATAATTTTGATTCTTGTTCAATTTCAGTTTTTAGTAAAAATGATTTTAAAGATAATCAATCTAATTTTGATAATATTAGTATATATAAATATCAAATTTCTCCTATTAAAAAAGAAGGACTTGAATTTGAATTTCCTATAAAAAAACCAAATGATAATTCTTATAGAAAAGAAATTCAAACTAAAGAATTACATGATAAAATTAATCATAAAGATGAAGAAATTAAAAAATTGAATGTTAGAATTAATGAAATGATTGAAAAAATACAAGTTTGTGATAATGAAAATAAAAAATATGAAAGATTAATTGAAAAAGAAGAAAGTGATGCTTTGAATTTAAGACATATGCTTAATTTTTTAAATACAAATATTAATTAAATAATTAAATATAATAATATTATTTTATTATATTATTTTTTTAATAATTATTATAAAAATAATATTTAATATAATTTTTTCTATCTAAATCTTAATCTTTTTTGATATTATGAAAAATTATCATTTTCTGAAATATTATCTATACTCTCTGAATTTGATTCAATATTATCTTGTCTTTCAATCATATTATCTTTTATCATAATCTCAATTTTTTTCTTTTTTCCAATTATAGTATTATCCTCTTTTTTTAGATAAATAAATATTGTATTTAATCCATTTTTTATATTTTGATAATCTTTAAAAAAAACATTAAGTTTTACATTTATTTCTTCATTTGGTAATATATCATTTCCATTATTTACTAAAGTTTCAAAAATATATAAATCAGATTCTTGATCACATATTATATCAGTACGTGGAATTGGATTTTTACCATTGTTTTTTACTTTTATTTCTATTTTAATTGGAGTTTTATTTATAATTTCATTTTTATTTTTGTATATTGGATTATTATTAAATATAATAAAAGATGAATATAATTCTTCAGATTGAATACTATTATTTATTTTGGAATTACTATCAATTATACTAATATAATTTTCATCTTCATTTTCATTATCAAAATTATCATTATTATCCTTTTTTTCATTATTGATATTTTCATTTTCATTAATTTCATTGATATTATTTTCATTTTTATCATTATTAATATATTCAAATTCATTACTATTAATTTCATTTTTATTACTATTATCATTTTTACTATCTTCTTCTTTATCAGAGTCATTTTTTTTATTTCCTTTATTTTGATTAATACTAGAATTATATTCTATATTATTTTCAGAAATATTTAATATATTAAAACTATTATAATCATTTTCTTGAGGAAATAATTTTGTTTTATTATTAGAAAATCTACTTTCATTTTCAATATTTTCTTTCATATTATTTTCTATATCTTGAAAATTTATGATATTTATACTTTGTTCTTTTTTATTTATATCAATATTATAATTATTCTTTTTTTTTAATTTTATAAAATAATCAATTTTTTTTTTTGATTCAATTTTATATTCATCAATATCTCTTTTGAGAGAAATATATTTATTATATTCTTTATCATATTTATTTTTACAAAAATAAATATCTTTTTTTAATTTTGAAATTATAATTTTTAATTCCATAACTTGTTGATTTAATTCATTATTTTCAACTTTAATATATTCATTTAAATCACAAATTATATTATTAATATTCAAATCAAAAATAATACTTTCATAATCACTCTGGTTTTCTATTTGAAACTTCGTTGAAAAAGAATTATCACAAGCATTTAAATTTAAATAATCAATTTTATCTAAATCTTCATTAAAATCATTTAAAATTTTTCTTTTAAATGTTGTTAATTTTGGATAAATATAAACTTCCTTTATTTGTCCTTTAAAATGACATTTTAATTTAGACATTTTATCTATATTCAAAAATATTTTATCAAAAATAAAATAATATTTTTAATATATTTAAAGATAATTAAATAAATGAATTCTTTTAGTATCATTTTATTATTTATTCTTTTTATTCAAATATGCTATTGTCAATATATAATGACTTCTTATTCAAAAAAAAAAATGTATGATCATTTATTGAAACTTTATAAATATATTTTTATTAAATATTCATTTGATTATTTATACAATTCAAATTTTAAAGATATAATTACTAATGATTTACAAATTTATGATATACAAGTTAGTAATTTTAATTTAACTGATCAAAATTATACTCCATATTATTTAATTGAAAAAAATGTAATTGTATTTTCTAAAAATAAAGTTGGAATTACATTTAAATATAAAACAAACAAAAAAAAAGATCATTATTCTTTTTTTTATTTCAACCCAAAATCAATAGTATTGAAAGAAAACAACATATCTAAAACAGAATTATATATGGATATTGATATTGATACAAAAGATTGTATATATAAATCAAGAGATAGTTATGAAATATTAAATATAATAAAAAATAATTTTTTAAAAGAAAATATGGATTTATTAAAATCTGCATTTCATAATGCAATGAAAAAAGGAATAAATGAATTATATTCAAAATATGAATCAATAAGTTTTTTAATGAATGACATTTTTGGTTCAAAAAAAATATTTCAATTTATTGAATTATCTGAATTTTCAGGTTCTTGTGATTCATTATATAATCCAAATACTGTTCAATGTTATTATATCGGAGGTGGGTTTGAGGCATATAATAATAAAGATCTTAATGAAACAATTGTTGGTTCAGATTTTTTTAATGATAATGGAAAATTTAAATTATTTATTAGTGAGAAATTAATTAAAAAGTTTATAGAAAAAATACAATTTTTATCATATAATATTACTTTTGATAATAACAAAATAAATTTTTCTGATTTTTTTCATGATGATTTCATAAAAGGTGATTCTATTAAAAATATTATTATTAATTATCAATATAAAAATATTACATTTGATTATAATTCAAAAATTGTTAGTTATATAATTAATTTTTATATTGAAAAAAAAAATGATAAAATTATTTTGGAAATTAAATTTAAAGGGAATTTTAATCCTTCATATTTTGTAACTAATTTAAATTTAGTTTCAAAAAATATAACAGTAGATAAAATAAATAATATATCTGGTAAAAAAGATGTAATTAAATCTAATGAATTAGAAAAGAATATTAATAAATATTTAAATAATAAAGAATTTTACTTTGTTGATAATAATGGAATTGAATTATTTGATTTTTTTAAATTAATTCAAAATACTTCAATAGTAAAAGGAGGTATTGTAATTGAAGGAGAAGGTTTATTAAAAAGTATAAAAGATATATTTGAATAAGTATTTAATATAAAAATAATAAAAATATATTTTTTTTTTAATTAATTTTCATTTAATAAAACTTTTTTTCTTTCTTTACAAAAATAATAATAAAACAAATAAACTTATAAAATTAAAAAAAATATTTCTTACAAAAATAACCTTTATACAAAATCTTATTTAAAAAAAGAAAAAAAAATCAATATATATAAAATAAAAAAAAACTAAAAAAAAAAAATAAAAAAAAAATATACAAAAAAAAAAAATAATAAAATAATTACTCCAATACAAGATTACTTTGTACTGAATCATCATCACCTTTAGATTCAGTTAATCTTTGATTTAAAAGAGGACTTCCTGTAATTTGATGATTTGCACCTAATCCAACTTCATATTCTAATTTAATTTTTCCTTTATCATAATTAACTTTTATTCCATCAAATCTTCTTGTCACTGTTCCAGTTTCTAAATATTTTTGAATATATTTTTCTAAACTAAAAGAATTTCTTTCTTTTAAATTATTATTTTTATTAAATGAAAAATCTGAATTTGATTTATAATGATAATTTGGATTTTTTGTTAAATTTATTTTTAATGAATTTTCATGAAGTTTTAAATTTTTTTTTAATGAATTTCTTTGACTTTTTCCTATTTTTTTTGTATTTAAATCTGTATTATTTCTTGAATTTAATATGTATGATGGATTATTTTCTATATTCAAATTTAATGTATTTGATATATTTGAATTTGGATTATTATTTTTTAATTTTATTTTTTCATTTTTATCTTTTTTTGTATTTGATAAATCATTAGTTGATTTTATTAATGATGATTTTAAAAAAGTGTTTTTTTGTGATTTTAATTTATTATTATTTTCTTTTGATATATCTATATTATTATTTAAATTATTATTATTTGTTTTATTTTCATTTGGATTTTGGAAATATTTTATTTTTTCATTATAATTATTTATTCCTACAATATCATTATTTTGTGATTGAGATTGATATTTTTTAAGTATTAAATTATTATAATATTCCTTATTAAAATTAATAATTTTCTCAAAATCATTTTTTTGTTTTTCAAAATTATTAATTAATTCTTCAGTTTTAGTTACATTAGAAACTATTAAATCTTTAATCATATTTAATTTTGATTGTTTTTTTTCAGTTTTAGTAAAAACTTGTTGAATTTTATCAATATATGAACTTTTACTTGATTCACTAATTGAACTTTCCAAAATTATATTACTTTCAACTTCTTTAATTTCATTTTCATTATTATCTTTTTTATTTTGATTATTAATATTATTATTATCTTTTTGAATATTATTATTATTATTATTATTATTATTCTCAATATTATTATTATTATTATTATTATTCTCAATATTATTATTATTATTATTATTATTATTATTATTCTCAATATTATTATTACTATTATTATTATTATTCTCAATATTATTATTATTATTATTAATGAAGGAAGAAATCATTATTGGAATTGTAACACTTCCTCTTTTAAATCTTTGAATTAAATTTGTATTTCCTTTTTGTTCTATTGGTGTTATAATCATACTACATCTTTTATTACCTACATTTTTTTTAATATTCATATTTTGTTTTGTAACAATTTTAACTAAATTTTTTTGAAGATCAGTTCCAAAAGTAACTGACATTCTTTTTGGAAAATTTGGCATATTTAATTGATTATTTATATTATTATTTCCTTGAATTTGATTAAAATTTAAATTATTATTATTATTATTTAATATTGTTGAATTTAAAATATTTAAAGCATTAGTATTCATTGTTGTATCACTTGCCATTTCATAATTTGATGATAAAATATTATCTACTAATGATAATAAACTTTTTGTCATATTTAATAATAAATTATTATCTATTTTTATTTTCTCATAACCATCATTTAATAATTGATATGAAAAATAATATTTTAAATAATCATAGAAATATCCTATTGAAAATAAATTTAATTTTTCATTATCTGAAATATTATTATTTTCATTTATTTTATTCTCAAAAATATCTTTAACATTTTTTTTATATTCATTATAAATAGATTCATATTTATCATTATTTTTAATATCATAAGATTTTTTCATTAAAGAATTAATATCATCAAAAAAAATATTTTTATCAAAATTATTTTCTTTAATAAATTTATCAAATAAAGAATTAAAACTATCATTATTATCAAAAACAGAATTTTTAATATTATCATTTTCAAATTTTAAATAATTATTTTTAATATCATCCAACATATTTTTAATTTCTTTATACAACTTATTAATTTTATCTTTATCAAAACTCTCATTTAAACAATCATTTTTTTTACAATTTAAATTTTCCAATTCTTTAATTTTATCATTTTTTTCTTTAATCTCATTAACCAATTCTTCAATTTTATCTTCTAAATTTTTTTTCTCTTCCTTTAAAATATCACATTTACTGCAATTTTCAAAATCATTAAAATCACATTTTTCTCCATTTTTTAATTTTAAAATTGTCAAATTAGCATTTTCTAATTTTTTACTTAATTTTTCAACCATTTGTTGTAATTCTTCATAAGAATATTTAATATTAACTTTAACTTTATTTTTAATAGTTTTAACTCTTTGAGCAAATTGTAAACTTGAAATAGTTTCATCAAGATTATAAGAATGAGGAGAACAATTTACAATTAAACTTGTTTTATAATTTCCACCTAAACTTTCTTGTAAAATTCTTGTTAATTTACTATCTCTATAAGGAATATGTTCAGAATTTGAAGTTAAAGAATGAATTACATTTCCTAATGCAGAAAGTGATAAATTTATTTTTTTAGCTTCTTCTAATGTTTCTCCTATTGCTCCTGTTTTAGAAACTTTTTCACTTCCTGCTAAATCAACTAAATTTAATATTCCTTTTTTTATTAAATTTTCATTTTTAAATTGTTGTAATATTTCTAATATCATTATTGAATGTGATCGACTTGATTGTTGATTTAATTTAGTTTCTCCTACTTTTCTATTTTTTTCAGCTAATTCTGCATAATTTAAAAAATCATCTACACTTGATAAGTAAACTTCACTTAAATTTTCTACATAAATTCCTTTTGTTGGATTTTCTTTTAATTTTAAATTTTTTTCTCCTGTTAATAAATCATAAATAATTTCTTTATAAATTTGAATAACACTTAATTTAAATTGAAATATGATATTTTCATTTGAATTTTCAACATAATCAAAAATATTATTTACAATTCTTGGTATTAAACCTTTTTTATCTTCATCATCAATATCACTTCCATACATAGTATAAGTTTTACCAGAACCACTTTGTCCATAAGCAAAAATTGTTCCATTATAACCTTCCATAACATCTTTTACAATATCATTTCCTATAAAATTATAAATTTCAATTTGTTCTGTTTTACTATTGAAAACTTTATCAAATTTAAATTGAGGACTATTATTATTATTTATATTATTTTCATTTGGTTTTTGTGTATTTATTTTTATTATTTCATTATTTTCATATTCTGGTGTTTCCCAACCTATATTTTTTGAAAGAAAATCTTTTTCTATTATGTTAAATGGACGAAATCTTATGTAAACTTTTATATTTTTGTTATGTTGTTTATTGTCTATTTTTGAATTTGGGATTATTGAATTTTCCATTTGAGTTGTGTTTGTTGATGATGATTTTTCCATTTTTAATTTTGATGTGTTTGATATTATTTGAGATTGCTTTTTTATTGGAGATTTTAATTGCGTGTTTGATGAGTTTTTATTTGAGGGAGATAATATTTTTTCTTTTATGTTTTGGGAATTAAATTTTAATAATGGTTTTTCTGTCAAATTACGATTTTGCTTTCGGAAATTTTTCATATTTATTTTTTTATATTTTTTTTTTATTTTTTAATAAAATTTTTTTTTTTTTCATTTTAATATAACATATTTTTAAATCTTTTTATTTTTTTCATATTTTATTATAATAAATAATAATAAAAAATCTAATTAAAAAAAATTATATTACATATAATTATAAATAATATTTATTTTTTAATTAAATCATATAAAATATTTTCCATCCAATATTATTTTTTTTAATTTAAAAAATGTCAGTAGTAATAACATCATTTAGAAAACCGAAAAATACAGAAACATTATTTGATTTTAAAAAAGTAAAAAGAAGTATAAACAAAAAAATTTAATTTTATAGAAAGTATAAACACAGATACTGTAGTAAATAGAACTTTTCTTTCAAATAAATCAGGATTAAAAAAATTGACAAAAAAATCATTTACAGATTCATCAAATATTGGTAAACATCAAAATTCAATAATAATAAAACAAAATATTCTTTTAAATCATTTTCCAACATTAAGCACAAAATATGGTCAACTTGAACCAAATGAAATAAAATCATTTTATAAAAAAATAAACAATATTATATTATATATTGATATATTTTCTTTTCTTGCTGATTTTTTTGTTGTAACAACATTATATTTCAATCATTTTGAATATAATAAACATGGATATAAAACTAATAAATCAGATAATATATTACGATTTATATGTTTAATATTATCAATATTAGTAGTTCTATCATTAATAATTAGATATTTTTTTTATAAACAATTTCAAAATATAAAATTTATGTTAAGTTTACGTGCAAAAGTTCCATCTCAAAAAACAAAATATATAAAATTAATATCAGAAATATTAGTTCATTTAATTCAACCATATCCTTATTTATCATGTAATTTCTCATTAGAAATTTTAGGAAATGATGTAACATATAGTTTAGATATGATATTATTTTCCTTATCAATAATTCGATTATATGTAATATTTAAAATAATAAAAGTATACAATTTATATACAAATAGTAGAAGTCAGAAAATAAATTTATTTTTTGGTAATAATAATATATGGACATTTTTATATAGAACAAATTTAAAAAGTAACAGTTTTATAACATTAGCATTAATATTTTCAATATTAGTTTTAGCAGGATCATATATATTTAAAGTATTTGAAAATTATCAATTAGATGAAAATTCATCTGATTTTGGAAATTTCTTTAATTGTCTTTGGTTTATAGCACAAACAAATGTTAATTTAGGATATGGTGATTATGTCCCTGATACTTTAGTAGGAAGAATTATTGCTGGTGTTGTTTGTATGAGTGGTGTATTTTTAAAAAGTCTTTTTACTGTTTCTATGTTAATGTTTATTTTAGTAATTGATGAAAATGAAAAAAAAGCTTATTCAGAAATTAATTTATTATATAAAAAAGAAGAAATTAATAATGGATATAATATTTACTTTAATAATTATATCAAATCAAAATTTTCTGTTTTATTAGGAAAATATAAAAAAAGAAATTTAATGGATAATATTCATATTAAAATAGGAAATAAAATTATAAAAGAAAAATATTATTTAAGACTTTTAGCAAGTATGAAAATTCCATTAACTTTAACTGAATTTTGTAATTTTATTAAAACACAATGGGAACCTCAAGCTGATGATACTATTGATTGGTATAAAGATAGAATTGATACTTGTCATAATTTTAATGATTTTATATGTGATAATATACATCAATATCAAAATGATGTTTTAAATTGTTTTGTTACTAATACAAAAATGGTTAATTTAGTTTCTTTTATTTTTTTATGTGGAAATATGTTTCCTATTGAAAGTCATAATGATGTTAAGGGAGATAATGTTGTTTCTTTAAAAAAATTTGAAAAGAAAATTAAAGAGTTTCATTTAACTTATAATGAAAGGAGAATTCATACTAAAGATAATTATAATATTCATAATGAAAATGATAAAAAAAGATATTCTTTATTTACTAATTCTTTTGATACTAGAGAAAAAGTTAAAGATAAAAATTATGATGATATGGATTTAAGTTCTAAAGATGATTCTAATGAATCATATGAATATATTTCTGATATTCATGAAACTGAAGATTCTGGGTCTATTAATAATAAAAGTAATTATTCTGATTAAAAAATTTTTTTTTATTATTTAGGTATATTTATATATATTTTTTTTTATTATTTTTTTTTTTATTTATTTTTTAAAAATTATTGTCTTTATTTTATTATTTTTATTTATTATTTATTAATGTAGGTAAAAATAAAAAAAAATTTATTTATTTTATAAAATGAATTCTTTCTTCGAAAAATTATTTTTTATCAATAAAAAGACTAATAGAGATAATGAAATAAGTGATCAATGGTTAGAAAATGAGAATTTGTTATTTTCTAATAAAATGAAAAAAAGAAGATTTGTTATTAAAAATTCAAATAAAGAATATTGTCCTCATTGTTACTCTCAAAAATTAAAAAAATTTTATACACATTTTTTTAACGGTCATCATAATCATTTTGAAGAATCTAATGAAGATAAATATGATCAAGAACAAATGAATAATTTAAAAATAGATATGACAGATGAAAAAGATTTATATAAAAAAACTGGTTTTTTTGATTATGTAGAAGATAAAAAT
>JAJJLH010002334.1:0-26308 GCA_023806865.1 Isotricha sp. YL-2021a | reverse complement strand
AATGAAAAGTTAAAAATTAAATAAATAAATTCTTTAAAATTAATTTTAATTTTTTTTTGAACAATTTTTTAAAAAAAATAAATAAATTTTATTACTAATATTCTTTGATTACTTTAAAATGTCTAATAAATTTTTATTTAAACTTTCTTTACAAAAACTCATAAAAAAAATTTTGTTTAAATATATCAAATATTTTTTAAAATATAATTTTCTCCTTGATAAATTAAATTTATTTTTTTTCAAAATTTGATTAAATATCTATTTCCAATACAATATTTTATGGGAAAATAAAATTTAATTTTTAGCAAAATAAATTGAAAAAAATCAAAAATTTTTATAAAAATTTTTATAAGTATAAATATAAGATTGTAGCATATTAATCATTATCTGTGATTTATTCAGAAAAAACTAAAAAAACAATTCATATATTGAACAAAAAAATATAAAAACAATTTATTCTATTATAATAATTAAATATTACTTCAATTTTAAAATTTTTTTAACATCATTAATAATATCTTTAACTATTTTTTCAGTATCTAATCTTTCTGCTGGGACAGGATCACTACCAAAAGTAGTAATTAATAAATCCCAATCATCAATAATTATATTAAATTGATTTTGAAGACCATTAAAATATTTTACTTTTTTTCCTTCATATTCTAAAATCCAAGTATGTAATCCATAAAAATTATTTATTTGTTTATTTTTTTTAGATTCTAAAATATTTGAATTTGGTATCCACATTCTATTTAAATAATCTTTACTAATAATTATTTTATCTCCAACTTTACCTTCATCAATAATTAATTTACCAAATCTTAAAAAATCTTCTGTATTTAAATATAAACAACAAAAAGCTTTAATATTTCCTGCACGATCCATACTCCATATACCATCATTTTTAGCTATATATTTATATAAATTATCTTCAATAAATTTATAAGTTTCCATTTTAGAAACTTTTTTAATAATTTCAGATAAAATTTGACTATTTAAATTACTATATCTAAAATATTTTCCAGGTTTATCAATTTTATTTAACCTATATGACATACATCTACTTGTTAAATTATATCCAAAATAATCAAATCCCATATCATAATACCAATTAATTAATGGATTTCCATAACCACTACTCATTTCTAATACATTTTTTATTGTTGTTTCTTCTAATGACCACCAATCTAAATATTTTTTTACTTTATCATTTATATTTAATAATTTTCTATCTTCTAATATTCCAATACCTAATGAAATAATTGTTTTTGTTGCTGAAAATAAATTAAATTTTGAATCTTTATTATTTTTATTAAAATATTCTTCTATTATTATTTTATTATTTTTCATTACCATTAATGTTTCCATATATTTTTTAGTAAAATTATATTTTTCTTTGTCATATGTTATAATTTCTTTTTTCAAAGGTGGTAATAATTTATTTCCTTTAAGTATTACTTTAGGAAATATTTTATAATCATCATGTGAAGTTTTCATATAATAAGCAGCTTGCCCAATAGTAAATAAATGTTGTAATATATCAGTTTTTTTTAATATTGATATTAAAATAATCAAAAAGGAAAAAAATATAAAATATTTTGATAAATATCCCATTATTTTTGATTATAAAAAAATATTATTAATAATAAATTAACCGTTTACTAAATTAAATATTATATTAGATTATTAATTTTTGCCCTTTATTTATTTTTATAATTTTATTTCTTCAATAATTCTTTATTGTTTTAAAAATCAATTATTATCAAATAAAGAAGAATTATTTGATATATAAAATAAACATATATATATATCATTATACAAAATTAAATTTTGAGTAAATTGTAATATCATTATTTTTATATATTTCTTTCATTCTATTAAATTTGTTGAGGATTTAAATTGATTAAATTTATATTCAAATCTTGATTATTAAATTTATATTAGGAAATATATTATTATTTTGGATATTTTGATTATCATTTTGGTGATTAACTTTATTAAAACTAATATTACCAATTAAATAAATAATATCATTTTGATTATTATTATTATTAATTGTACATTTTGATTATTATATTATGAATAATTATATCATTTTGATAAATTAGATTTTGATACTTATTTGAATTATCAAAAATCAAGTTAAAATCCTCTAATAAATTTTTATTATTTTCTTTATTAATATATTAACCTTCATCCTCTTTATTTTTACTAGAAATATTATCATTAATATTTATAATATCTCTATCAGAACTATGAATATCTTGAGCATAATTATCAATAGAAAGTCCATTAATTAAATTTATAAAAGAATCTTTTTCATATTATCTTCAAATTCATTAACTATAATTTGTTTTCCTTATTTTTGATTCTTTCCCAATTTCATTCAATTTTTCAAAATTAAATACAAAATTTGCAATATATTCAATAATATCTTTTGCAATTTGAGTGAATGTTATATATACATTTTCCCTTTGATGAACTTCACAATAATAACTTCTTAATTCTTTTGATAAAATATTCTTTAATTTTTCATCATTTACTTCATTCATTAAAATTTCTTTTGTTATTTCTGATATATTTTTTAAAATGAAAGAATCAATTGAATAATACATTTGTAATTCTTTTATTCTTAATATTAAATTTGATAATTTTCAGATAACATCTTCTAAAACATAATCTTCAGATAAACAAAGCATTTTTAATAAAATATCAGTTTCATATTTATATGAAGGTAAAATTTCTATAAAGAATAAAATATTTTTATTGTTTATTCATTATAAAACTTCATTTATAGAATTACTCATAAAAAATTAAGAATTTAATTTATAATTTGTTTGATATTATTTTGATTAACTATAATAAATATTAAATCTAAACTTTTCCTTTTAATGGCATAATCAGCATCATTTAAAAACTCTAAAATATTATTTTTATGTTTATATATGGTGTTTGTATCAATTTTAGAAATATCAATTAAAGAATTCAGAGACAAATATTTATAATTATTAACTTCATTTGATAAAAAATTTCCTAAAATAAAAAAACCGATATTTTTTATATTTGAACTAATGTCAAAAGAAAAATTAATTCTAATTAACTCATACAAAATATAATTTCCATTATTTTTTCTTTAATTATCTGAATTAGAAATAACATAAATTAATAAATTTATTAAATCATTATTTTCATTTTTATAAATTTAAACAAAAAAAGATAAAGTTTCCAATATTTTAACTTGTAAAAAAGGCTCACAAATTCCATTATTATTATATTCAGGAGAATAATTACTATTAATTAATCTATTAAATATTCTTATTAAATTAAAAGAAAACTTATTATATTTTTTAATATATTTTTTTCAGTTTTAAAATTCCATTAATTAAACTTAAACCACATAAAAAAACCCATGATTACTATTTCAAAAATATATTTTAAATTCTCAACAACAGTTTCTATTAATTAAGGAAAGAAATAATTATTTTAACTAAAAGCCTAAAAAGTCTTTTTTTAATATAAGGACATATCAGGAGTTGATATTCCAACAATTGAATAATTATTCACAAGCAATTATAAATTGATTTTTATTTGATAAATCTATTTTAATTATATTAGATATTAATAATGGTGTTTCTGAATTTTCATTTAATAACCTATAAATTCCTAAATATGCTAATCTTTTTTGTGTAAAATTTTGACTTGTAAATAATATTAAACTTGTCATTCGAATAAATACAGTTTTGTATCCCATTAAACTCATTGCCATATATTTTGATAAGGACCTTACTGCATATTGATGAGATTTGAACTATTTATTTTTTTATTTATAGTTATTTTTTATTTTTATTTTTTTTTATTTTTTTAAATTACTAATATCAACACTTTCTTTATTACAAAGAGAACGTTCTTCTTGGATTGTTTTATATTCTCTTATTGTTGTTATGAATTAACAAAATTTTGTTGACATTTTTTTTAAAATTAAAAAAACTATTAATTATTTTTATTTATAATTAATTTTAATAACATAACAACCATGATCAGTAGTTATGCATATAAAATATTTATTAAATTTAATATAATATGCATATCCCATTGAAAAAAATTGTTTTTGTTTTTGTTCTTTATTAATTTCTTTAATATCATATAAATTAAATTTTTTTGTTATTTTATTATTTTCAAAAAAACTAACATTTCCATCAATATCTAATATACAAAGAACAAGTTGTAATTTAAAAGAAGTATTTTCATTCATTATATTATTACTTTCTCTTCTATTATCATTAATAGATAGTGTTATAGGAAGATTTTTTTCATTATTAACTTTAAGAATACTTTCTTTTTTATTAATATTATTTTTATTTTTTTCATCAACATTATAATGATTATATTCATTATTAACATTATTTTTATCATAAAAATCAATAGCAATTACTTCATCTCCTATACTAGTAAAAGAATTAACTAAAGTAAACTTATCATCAATTTCTCTAATTTCACATTTATTTAAATCTCTAACTAAAAATAGCTTAAATCCAGGAATAATTTTACAATGACTAATATGTCCAAATTTTTCATCAAGTGATAATTTATAAACTTTATCATTATTATTATTAACATTTTTAACACATAAACGTCTTTTTTTATCAGATAAAAATTCAACCCAAACAAAAAAGCCATCATAATAATCTAAAGGAATAGAATAATTTGTAATTGGAAGAATAAAATTATCTTTTTCTTCATTTTCAAAATAAGTAATTTGTGCAAATGCATCATATTTATTAATAGTAATATTTCCTTCCTCTTGAGGAGCAAGTTCAATTAATAATAAAGAATTTTTTGATATTAAAGAAAACATATTTTCACATTTTTTACTATGTGCATATTCACTTTTATAATTTTTAATTCTTGGAATTATATTTGAATTTAGAGAATCAATATTAAATTTTAATATTTCATCATCTCCAACTGATGCATAAAAAACATTATTTTTTTCATCAAATGATATTCCAGAAATATTTTCTTGTGATAATTCATTTATTAAAGTTGATTTTTTATCCTTAATTGAAAATGAACATATTCTACCCATCATTGTTCCTATTACTACATTTTGAGATGATAGTCCTAATGCACTTATTGGATCTGCAAAACGAATTTCTATTAATGAATATAATGAATAAGTTTCTTTTTTCATTTTTTTATATTTAAAATATTAATAAAATTTTAAATTTTTTAATTTAAATATTTATTTAATAAAATATTCTTATATTTTTTATTTTATTTAAATAAAAGTATATTTATATTTGTTGAACAATTATTATTATCAATTATTACAATAATTTCTGAATTCTTTTAAAAGTTCATTTCCATAAATTCCACCTTTATTATCTACACATTCATAAAATTTTTGATAAATTTCATTAATTATGTTTTGAGTTTCTGGTTGAATTTTAAGTTTTTCTTCTTCACTTTTCTTTATATTATCATCTGAACTTGTGTGAGTATTTTCCACTAAATCCGAACTATGGAAACCTGATTCATATGTACCAAATGAATTATTTGTTGTCATAATTAAATTTGATTTTTTAATTTCAAATAATTCATTATTCAAAATTTTATTTTCTACTTCTTTATATATTAATACTCTTTTATCATAATTTTTATCTACAATATTTTTTATTGGTTTAAATTCATTAGAACTATTCATATGTTTTATTTTTTTATTATTTTATTTAATATTTTTATTATTATATAATTAATATTTTTTATTTTTTTCTTTGACCAATTCATAATAATTTAATAAAAGAAATGAAATCATTCAAAAATGATATTTTAGAAAATGGTAATAATGAAAATAAAAAAGTTAATACTTTTCCAAAAGATTTTAGAAAGCATTTAAAAGATTTAACCAGAAAATACAAAAGTTTCAAAAAAGAAAAGGAGAAAAAAGAAAATCCAATAACAGATGAATCAAAAGAAAATATAAAAGAAAAAATAATAACAACAAATAATTCACATCTTACATCAGAAATTTCCATTCTTAGAGAAAATACACAAAGAAATGATACAAACGAATATTATAATATAAAATCATATAAAAATTCATTTGAAGGTCAAAATTTTAGTTTCCAAAAATTCAATTACCTTCAAACAGATAAACCAGAAACATTAAAGAATTATGAGCAATATAAAAATATATTAGAACAAAAAATTTGTGAATTAAAAAAAAAATTGAGTAATGAAAATAATAAAAATAATTTTGAGGAAATAAGGAAAATAAAAATAAATAAATTTATAGAAATTAATAAAATAAATATTAAAGCAAATCCTTTTATTACTTTTATACAAATGTTAGACTCAAAAGATTTATATTCTTTATTCAGAACATGTAAAGAAATTAAACAATTGATTATTAATGCATTAATATTTGAGGTTAAGACTTTCATATCAAATAAATTTGAACAGTTATCAAAAGGGGTTTTTTCTAATAATATTTATTTATTATGTTTTCATACTTATTATGAAAATCAAAATAAATATCTTCAAATTTTTTTAATAATAAAATCTAAATTAACATCTAAAATGTTATGTAATAAAAGCGTTCATTTACAATATTATGCAAATTTCCCATATGATAAAAGTGAATATGTTTTAAACCATTTTATTTTTGATATTAAATCAAATGAATTACATTTTTGGATTATGAAAGAATCAACAAATTTTTATGAAGATAATTTAAACAAAGCATATTTTATGCATATTATGCAATATAAATTAAATGATTATGCTGAATTTACAATTAATATTTTTACTTATAAAGGGCTTATGAATATTAGAAAATTAAAATGGCAAAAAATAAAATTATTTAAAACTCCAAAAGAAGACTATTATGAATATAATAAAGAAAATATATTAAAAAGAGAATTAGTTGACTATGATATGAGTAGATATTGCGAATTAGAAATTTGTAAAGGAAATTGGCATGATATTATTTTAATGGATAATAAAGAACATTATAATGAAATTATTAATATATTTGATATAATGTTTAAAGAAAATTTTAAAATTTTGAAAATATTATTTGATGATGTTGGTTATTATATTTTTAAAATTTATTTAAAAGCAATTAAAATAGGAGAAATTGGAGAAAACAAAGAAAATCATATAGGAATTACAATTAAAATAAACAAAAAAAATGATATTGTTTCAAATGAATGTAAAAAAAATAATTTAATTTTTGATAGGAAAAACGAAATAGAAATGCATATAGATGATATTTTAGTATTTTATTTTTCAAAAAATAAAATATAATATAAATATATAATTAAATAATAACAATAATATAAATATTTAAACAATAAATAAAAAAAATTAAAAAAAGGAAAAATTTTTTAAATCTCAAAACTTAATTAATGATAGAAAACGAGACCCAAGAACAAAAAAAAGGAATTAAATCAAAAAAATAAACAAGAAAAAAAATACTACAGAAAGTTATTAATATTTCTCTTAATCCTAATAATAATAATAGAAAACTAGGTATTATTCTATGAAATGATAATAAAAAATCTAAAATAAAAACAAAAATATTCTTTTAACACTTTTAATAATATTCAATTTAATTGTTTTTTAATAATTTATCATTAATAAAAACAATCACAACTCCCCCAATACGATATTCTTTTATATTGGAGATTTTATATAGGAGATAAATAAAAAAGAAAAAAATATTGTTTAATTTGTAATGCTTTTAAACTTAGAAAGATCTCATCATTGTTCACTTTATAATTCATGTGCTTTAAATATGGATCATTATAGTCCATGGTTTGATAATTGTATTCAATTTTATAATAGAAAATTTTTTATGTAATTGTTAATTTATGCTTTTTGTATTACTTTTTTATTGATTTTTTTGTTGATATTTTTGTTTATGAAATTATTATGAATATTATTAATAAGAGTTTAAAATATTCTGATATTATTATTTTAATTTCTTATTCTTTTATTTTTGTTTTTAGTTTGTTTTTTTTATATTTCATATTCTGTTAGTTTTAAAAAATTTTACTACTATTGAATCACTTGATAAAGAACATCAAGCTGAATATGTAAAATTTATTATTAGAATCAAAGAAAATTGAATTCAATTATTTAGGAATAATTTTTGTCTTTGATTTATTACTTTAGATTTAGAATCTGGGAAACCTATTGGTGAAAGTTTGACTTGGAATTATCGGAGAAAATTTAAATACTTTAAATAGTTATGAAAGTAATTTGAATAATGAAGTTTCCAATGTAAGAAATTCTAATAATCCTATTGAAATGAATAATTTTAGTAATAATAATTTTGCTACTTCTCCTCTTAGTCCTAGTAATTAAAATTCAAATAAACAAGATAAAATTTAATTTTTTTTATTTAAAAATAAATTATTTTTTAAAATTTAATAATAGTAAAATATTAAATACAATTTTATATAATGAATTAATATGTTAATTTAAAACATTTTATTATAGATTTTTATTAATAATAATATTCCCATAAAATTTATTATTGATGTTGAAAATATAAGATATTTTTTCATTATAAAAAATAAATATTTAAAATAAATTGATTTATAATTTATCATATCCAATTTTTTATCACTATAAAATGTAATTGTATGAGAATCATAATCAAAAATTGTTGTATATTTTAATAAAAATGTAGTGCCAAGACACCAACTATTAGGATTAAATGTATCAAATTCTAATAGAAAATAAGTTAAAAATCCCCAATTTTCATATAAATCATTTAATCCTAAATCAAAAGCTATTCCATCAATTACAATTGTTAAATTTTCAAAAGGAATATCACTCATTTTTTTACATATTATTTGTTTATATCTATGATTATAATTATCATTTATATAACAACTTTCTTCTTCAAATTTTACTTTAAAAAATTTCTCAATTAAAAAATTAAAAAAATCTTTTGGTACAAAAATTTTTAAATAAGCAGAATTAAAATATGCATAATATGAATTTAAATAATTAATTGACAAATTCATATTTGTATTATTTTTAAAATAAATCATATTTAATTTAAAACTCCATCTTATATCATCTTGATTAACATTAACAGTATATAAAAATGATTGATTTGAATAATTTAAATATTTTTCATAATTTCCAAAAAAAATTTCACCAGAACTTTTCCCTATATGATATAAACCAAATCTTTTTTTGTCAATATATTTATTATTAAATAATTGATCAATTAAAGAAAATTTAACATCTCTAAATTTATGTGAAAGTGAAATAGAAGTAAAAACAAAATCTTTTTTTTTCTTCATATAATAAAAAGAATAATTTAACTCTCCATTAAAATATGGAAAACTAATAATATCCTCTCTTAATTCAACATCAATATTTTTTTCAATATTATAAAATGAAATATTTAAACTTTCATTAATAATTTTAGCACTTTTAGAACGAGTACCATTTAATAAAGTAAATTCAAAATAAGAAAAATCATTTTCCATTGAAACATGAGTTAATGTAGTGTCAACTGGTTTTCCTACTTTAATTACAATAATTAATCCAGAAAATACAAATCTTGTAAAATGGAATGAAAAATCATTTGATTTTATTAAAGTAACCAAACAAATAAAAATGAAAAAGAAATATATTTTCATTTTTTAAAAAAAAAATTCATTAAATAAAAATAAAATGAAAAATTAAATATTTTTAATAATTATTATATAATGTCAGTAAATTATCTTTCAGATTATATAAAAGAAAATCCAGATTGTCCAATTGATGATATACTTAATGATGATGAAATTTTAGATGAACTCAAATTAAATAATGACATTTTAATGACATAGTAAAAAATTCTATTTTATTCAATAATTTTTAGTTTAGCAAAGCATTTAAATGAAATTTCAAAATTTTTAATTTCAAATATTAATGAAATGACAAATTATAAATCAGCATTTAAATATCCATATATCGTAACTGAAATATTATCAAGTCAAAATGAAAAAATTACAAATCAATTATTTTTAATTGAAGGTGAAAATAAACCTTTAATATTACAAATTATTGAAACTTTAAATGAAATTAATATTCAAGATTCTACAATTCCTGGATATGTAACTAAAATTATTATTGCTCATATTTCAAATGACAATTTTTATAATTGTATTTATAATTATTTCAATGATTTATTTAATTTTCTATTCAAAAATATTGAATCTGATTCAATTAGAGATATTACTTATGAATTAATAAATAAAGGACTTCATTCAAATAATCAGGAAAAATTTATTGAAATTTTTAATATTTTTATAAACAAATTAAAAGAAACAAATATAAATCATAATATATTTCAAAATGAAATTTGGTTAATTATTGCTTTAAGTAGATCAAATGAAATAATATATAATAAAATAGATGAAATTTTATCAATAATAATAAGTATATTTTTAGAAAAAGATGATAATACAATGAATGATTATCCACATGAAATAACATCAAAAGATGATTGTATTAGATATACATTATTAATGCAATTAATAACTAATTTATTATATATTGCTTTAAAAAATAATAATGAAAAACTTTTATCTTCTAATTTATATATTACTAATTTAATTGATACCAATAGATTATCATCAAATATGGAAGAATTGTCAAATATTGATATTATAACTAACTATAATAAAAATACTTTTGATGGATTTAAATTTATTGGAAAAAATTTTAGTCTACTTTATCGTATTTTTGAAAAATGTCATAAATTTTCACAAGATAAACAATTTTCTTGTACTTTATTTCTTTCTAATTTATTAGATACTTTAATTATATTACTTAATTATGATCCAAAATTCCCAGTTTTAAAACAAAAATTTTTAATAGAATTAATTAAATTAATGATTGAATTTCCAAATCATACAATAATTAGTCAAAAAATAGTAAAAATATTTTCAATTTTCAATAAAGAAAATAAAAATTTAACAGAAATTACAAATAATATTGAACAAATATTATCAAAATCAATAATAGATGAAGTTTTTATAAATAATGAAATAATATCAAATAAATCACCAATATCACTTTATTTAGTTTATTTTATTAAAATTTATATTTCATTAAATGGAAATGAAAATTTAGAAATAATTAATAAATATGATATTATTAATTCTAAAGGTTTATTTCAAGGAGAATTACAACCTGATACTGATATAGTACAAAAAATCGAAGATGAAGAACCAATTGAACAAACAAAAGATATTCATGATACAGAAGCTTTCTTATTTACTACTAAAAAAATTTTGGAAGATTCAAAAAAAGTTTCAAAGAAATTAAAAGAAATTGATAATCTTTAATTTTTATTTTAAATATTTTTATTTATATATTTTAAATTTAAAAAAAAACGATTATTAAAATAAGGGTTAATATATAGTTTTTTTAATTTTTTCATAAATAAATTTTTAAACTCAAAATAAATGAGTTCAAATAATTTTAAATTATATGATAATTTATCAATAGAAAGAATAGGGAATAATAATAAAGAATATCGATTAAATTTTAATAAAAAAAGAATAAAATTTTATAAAAAATTTTCAAATAATACTTTAAAAATATCTTTTAAAGAAATACAAATTAATATTTCATCATTATCTAAAATATGTTCAATTTGTTTTGAAAAAATTCCTTTTGAAAAACAACATTATTTACATTGTGGACATGTATTTCATTGTGATTGTATTTGTAATTGGTTAAATTCTAAAAATATTTGTCCAAATTGTAGACAATTAGCAGAAGGGAATTGTTCAAATAATAATTCAAACATTTTATCAAGGGAAATATTTATTATTAGGAATGATAATAATATTAATTATCATGATGAATTTAATCATTTTATTGAGGATATTATTTTAATAACTTTAATATGTTCATGTTTACTAATTTCAATATTTAAAATAGTAATTTTCAAATCAAATTTTAAATAGATAATAAATATTATTTTTTATTTAGTAATTATTACTTAAAAAAAAAATTTAAACCAAAAAAAAAAATAAACATTTATTCAAAAAAAAAAAAATGGACAAAACAAAGGATCAAACAGAAATAGACACTACATCAAAACCAAAAGAAATTCCATCAACAGAAAATAGAAAAGACGACGATGCTCCTTTAAAATACATATTTCAAACAGTAGATGATCCATCCCATTACAAAAACATATTTACAAAAGAAAACTTCCAAACTTTAGCAAAATGGGGTTTACGTGACAATATGGAATTAGTAAAATTTCGTTTTAACACATCATTCACAATGACAGATTTAGATAGATTTTTAAAAGATTTATTTAATGATAATACAATAAAAAAAAATTTTCCTCCATTATCACATATTATACCAAAAGAAGGAAAAGAAATAAAAAATTTCAAATATAAAATTTTAAGAACTCAAGCAACAAATTTAGATATTTTTGATTCTTTATATGAAAATGATATTGTTACTCCTGAAACTGGATACATTCATCAAGATTATGATATTAATGTTGATGATTTTATTGTTAGTGATAAATTAAGACAAAGTTTAATTGTTGAAGAAAGTGAACCTTATTTAGCTTTTGATGATGAAAAAAGAGATGAGTTTTTATTTCATATTTTTAAAAGAATTGTTCTTGGAGGATCACTTTGCCAAAATGAAGAAAAAATTGATCCTTATTTAGATATGACTAAGTTTTTTTATAAAGATTTAGTTTCTGCTGCTAAAGATCCTGATAGTGGGAAGATTTATATTAGAAGTGTTCCTATTGAAATTTTAGATGTTGAAGGGAATAATTTATATAGAAATAAATATCATATTCAAAATTTTTTTTATGTTATTATTGATCCTTATCAGAGATATGTCCATTTGTGGTATCATAATTGGGTTCCTTTTTGGTGAGATTTTTTTTTTTAGTATAAGTATTTTCTAAATTTTTTATTGAATTTATTTTTTCATAAAATAAAATAAAGTATTTTAACAAAAATTTAATTTTTTAAAATAATTAAAAAATATTTTGTTATATTATAATAATTTCAATTAAATTAAAATTGGATAAAAATTAATTTGATTATTATTTGTATTTATTTGATATATTCTATAGAAATAAATAATATGTTTTAAAAAAAATTTATCTAGAATATCATCAAAATATTAAATTTTTATTATGAAGTGAATAAAAATTTAATTTTAAAATAAAAATTAATTATTTAGACTCATATTTAAATGAATTAAAAAATAATTTATATCCTTTAATTGTAAGAGAAAAATGGAATCATCTCAAAATAATACAATATCACTTTCAAATGATAATATAAATGAAATTCTTGAAGTATTCACATCCCAACAACCTGATAATGAAAAAATAAAAAAATCAACTGAAATAATAAAAAAATATTCAGATACAATAGAAAGTGTAGAAGGATATTTATATCAAATAAAAACAAATCAAAAACCAAGTTGTAGGCAATTAGCATCAATTCTTTTATATAAAAGTATAGATAAACATTGGCCAAAAATAGATAATGAAAAAAAAAATCAAATAAAAAATTTAATAATGCAACTTTATTCTCAAGAAAAAGTATATTTAGTCTTAAAAGGAATAGCATATGTAATCTATAAAATATCAAAACAAACATTATTAAATAATGAATGGGATGATTTATTAAATATGGTATTTTCATCTCCTGATAAATATAATAATGAACAAGCAAATTTATTTGAATTAAATTTACATGTTATTTCAGATTTAAGTAATACTAATATGGATTATTTAAAAGAAAAAGGAAAATTAAATGATATTAAAAATATATTAAATGCTGCTTTTTCAATGGGAAGTGATAAAATGAAAGAAAATGCTACTCAATGTTTAGGAAGTTTAATTGGTAATCTTGATCCAGGAGATTTAAATAATTTTAAAGATTTAAATGGTTTTGTTTTTAAAGAAATAAAAAAATTTTCAGAAAAAACTATTTTAAAAGTTTTTGAAACTTTATGTGATTTTAGTGGAAATTCATATGAATTTTTCCAAAAAGATTTTGATTCTATTTTACCTTTAACTATTGATTTATTAAATAATGAAAATTATAATGGAAATACAAAAAGTGTTTTAGCTGAATTTTTAGTAACAATTGCTCAATTTAATAAAAAATTATATACAAAAAATAATTCAATTCTCCTTCAAGAATTTATAAAATGTGCATTTAACTTAATTTCAAATATTGAAAATGAAAATGAATCAGATTTATATTCAGATATATCTTTATTTAAAATTGGTTTAAATATGATTAATTCAATAACAAGAATAATAAGTTCAAAAAAAACATTTCCAATATTAATAGAATTAATTAAACATTATTATCAACAAAATAATAAATTACAAAGAAGAGGTTCAATTGCAATTATAGGTGAAATGTCTGAAGGATGTTCAACTTTAATGAAAGATAATATTGAAGAAATAATAGATTTATTAATTAATACTTTTTCAAATGATCCAGATGAAGATGTCAAAGGACAATGTATTATTGCAATGGATTTATTATCTCAATATTGTTCTCCTGAAATAAATGAATATTATGATAAAATAATCCCAATGTTAATTAAAGGTTTAAATTCAAATAGTGAAGATATTTTAGAAAAGAGTTTAATTGAAATTAATTATTTTTGTTCTTCAATTGATTTTGAATTAGAAGATTATCTTGATATGAATAATGAAATGAATAGTCAATTATTATCAAAATTAATTGAAATATTATCAAATTCTAAATCATTAAGAATAAAAGAAAAAACATTAGATGCATTAGGTTCAGTTATTATTAATGCACATAATTTAAAAATTGATATTTTAATTCCAATAATATCAACATTACAACAAATAACATTAAATAAGACAACAATAAATGATAGATCATTAATTGGAAGTGCATTAAATTGTATTGCTAATATAATGATAGTCATAAAAGATAAATTTACAAATGATTTCGAAATTTACTTTAATAAATTTGCATTTGAATGTATTCAATCAAAAGAATATGAATTACAATTTGGTGGTTTATGTTATTTTTCTTCATTAGCAGAAATAAAAGGAAATAATTTTTCTGATTTATTAATTCAATTAATGCCAATAATAATAAATATTTTAAATGATAATTCTGGAATAGTAGAAAAAAATAAAGTAAAAGATGAATTTGCTTTTGATAGTGATAGTGAAGATGATATGGAAGGAAATGAAAATGTATATTGGAATGAAGATTTTATTAATGTAAAATGCACTGGAATTAAATGTTTAGGTTCTTTTGCAAAATCATGTCCTTCTTTATATATAAATAAATATTTTAAAGATACTATTAATTTATTAGAAGAATTTACATCTTATGTTTGTGATACTGTTTTATTTGATGTTTGTGAAACTTATGAAAATTTATTATATAGTCTTGAAAAAGCAATTAAGGAAAATAATAATTTGAATATTGATTTAAATGAATTTTGGGTTAGTGAAATTTTTGCTCATTATGAAGAATTAATAACAAATTCAAATGATCAAGAATTAGTTTCAGAAATTTTTTCATCGATTTATAGAATTATTCAACATTTTGGAAAAGAAATTTTTAAAGATAATAAAACAAATAATATAAATTCTTCATTAGAAAGATTAATTACATTAACTAAAAAATTATTAAATAATGAAATGACATGCCAAATTAAAAATGAAGATCAAGATGAAGATGAAATGGATCATGAAGAAGAAATTTTTGATTCTATTAAAAATGTTTGTTTATGTTTAAGTGAAAAATTAGGTGATGATTTTCATCCTTTTTTCTCAGAAATATTTCCATTATTAGAAAAGTATTTAAAAATTAATCGAGATGAAGAAGATAGACAATTTGCTTTTGGTATTATTGCAGAAGTTTTAAAATTTACTAAAATTTCAGTTAAATTTTATATTAAACAATTATTTGATGATATGTCAAATAATTTAAAAGGTAAAAAATTAAATAAAAAGAATGAAAATTTATTTCGTCATATTTCATATTTAATTGGTATTTTATTCTATAGTGATCCTATTTCAAGTAAACCTTTTTTAAATAATGCTTTACAAATGTTAGAATTTATAATGGAGAAAAGTAAGAGAGAAGGAAAAGATAATGTCATTGCTGCTTTATGTAGAATTATTATTAGTATGAATTTTAATAAAAATAATTTTGTATTTTTTAATAAATGTGAAGAAAATATTTTTGCAAATTTACCTTTTAAATATGATCCAATTGAGAATATTACAGCTTTAGAATTTTTAATTTATTCAATTGAAATTTTAGATTTGGATGATTATAAAAAGTATATTGAAGGTATTATGAAAGTTTTACAAATATTAGTTATTAATAATGCAAAATGTGAAACTAAAGATGAAGATATGAGTAAGATTAAAAATTATTTAACTATTCTTGAAAAGAATGAGACAATTAAAGGATTAATTGAAAATTATATAATGAATAAATTTACTCCAAATGAAAAAGAAAAGTTTATTAAATGTATAAATGAAGCCAAATAAATAGATATTTATTTGTTTTTATAAAAAAAATATTTAAAAATATGTAATATAAATACATATATTAAATTAATTTAAAATTTTTTTAAATGGAAAAAATAAAAGCGATATCATTTTTGGAAAAAAGATTTTCAAAAATTAATATGGATAAATTTAATCGTTCAAAATCACAAATTTTTTTTCAAGAAAATCCAATTAAAATGCAAAAAAATTATAAAGAATTATTGCTTGATAAAATGAAAGAACAGTCATTAGAATTTAACGAACAAAATAAAAAGAAAGACTTTATAAAAGAAATAAATCCAAAAATTATTTCGGATTTTACTACATATTTATCTCAAAAAAAGAAAAAATTTGATACTTTAAAATTATTTAAAACACCAAGAGTAGAAGTAATAAAAATATTATTGAATGAAACAAAATCAGATAAAAATATTTTTAATAAAACATTCTCAGGTAATTTTTTAAATTCAAATGAATATAAAAATATGAATGAAACAATAATAAAAGGTCATGAGTTTTCAAAAAATAAAAGTGATTATGAAATAAATACATATAATAGTAAAAAAATTCAAAAAAAAAAAATTAAAAAATTACCAAATAAAAACAAATCTATAAACCAAAAAAATTCAATTGAAATAAATACAATTCAATATTACAATAATCCATCAGACTCACTAAATAAAATAAACAAAAACAAAAATTTATACAATCAAATATTATTAAAATTTAATGAAGTTCAAATAAAAAGTTATTTAAATAAATATTATCCCTTTGAAGAAGAAAAATTAAAATTAGGACTAATGCCTCAAATAAAACCAATTCCAATGTCACATCAAAATAAATCAAATGAAAATTTAGAAAATGAAAAATTACATTCTTTAGAAAAAAAACAAGTATTATATTCAATAGCAGATATCAAATCAATAAATAGAAAATTATTATTTGAAGATTATAAAACAATTTGGATAAGAAATATATCAAATTTCCTAATAACACCTATTTCAAGAAGTGAGGCACCAATTGTAAATTATTATGATGATAAAAAAGGAGAAAATAAAATAATTTTATATGGAGGAAAAAATGTTATTCGATTAGGAGAAATTTGGGAATGTTTAATTCAAAAAAGTGAAAGATATGGTAAAAGATATAAATGGAAAAAAATAAAATTAAATGGAGAAATTCCTTGTCCAAGAAGTGGACATACTGCAAAAATTTATAGGAATAATATTATTATTTATGGTGGGATAATAGATGATGAAAAACAATTTAAAGAAGATATTTTAATTTATGATATTAATGAAAAGAAATTCTCAAATGATATTTGTACAAATAAACAAAATTCAACTTGGAGAAAATTTCATATTGCAGAAATAATAGGTCAATTTATGTTTATTTATGGTGGAATTGATGAAAATGGGAATACAATTTCAGATCCATCAACATTAGATTTATATAGAATGAAATGGATATATACAAAATTTTCAAGAAAAACATATTTACCAAAAAGACATTATCACTGTTCATGTCAAGTATTTTCAATATCAAAAAAATATCATCCTAAATTTTCTTTATTTAAAATCCATAATGAAAAATCAGCATATAATGTATCAAATATACAACAAGAAGGAATTTATATTTTTGGAGGAATTGATGAAAAAGGACAATGTTCAAATGAAATATATATAATTAAAAGAGGAAAACCATTACAAATGATAAAACAAAATTGTGAAGGTTTACCTCCATCACCTAGATGTCAGTCATCAATGAACTTTTTTGATAAGTTAAATGTTATTATTATTCATGGTGGGAGAAATGAATATGATAGTAATGGTCCTTTTTTTAAAGATTTTTACTTTTTAGATGTTGAAAGAATGATTTGGATTAAATTAGAAAGTAATGATGGAATTATTGAAATTTATCCAAGAGGTTCTCATTCTTCTTGTATTGTTGATAATGAATTAATTATTTTTGGTGGATTTAATGATAAATATTTTTTAAAAAGTGATTTAGTTGTATGTGATTTAGATATTATTGAAAGTACTCATTTGTTGAAAAAATATAAAGCTAAGAAATTTAAAAAGAAAGATGATGATTTTTTTGATTTTCATAATGAAAATTATTTGAATAATATGTTAAGTAGAAGTAATTTAAATGGTAATTTTAGTAATGGAAATAATCAGTTTTTGATTAATAAAAAAAAAGCTAAATATGTATTGATTAATAAACATGCGACTACTTCAAAAAGTTTTTTTGAGAAATTTCCTGAACAGAAAGAAATGTTAATTCAAAGATTTAATAGTGTTGAAAAAATTAAATTTTTGGATTCTTCGAAATTTTCGTCTAATAAAGAAAATGATAATATGTTTGATAAAAGTGAAATTAGGTTATTTGATAATAATGATTAATTTTTTAATTTATATTAATATAAAATTATGTCTTAAGCCTTGATTATTTTTAGATGAAATAAAATAAATTCAATTAAATAAAATTTTTTTTCAAAAGGATTATTGTCAAAAAATTAATTAATTCATTATAGATAAATATTTTATTAATTTATTTAGAAAAATAGGAAATTTAAAAATTTTTATCTTTAAAAAAAAATGAAATAATAATTTAAAATATTTCACTATAATTTTGAAACTTAATTATATTTGAATTAATAGTTCAAATAATTTCTTTATTTTTCTTCCTCATTTTTTTTTTGAAGTGCATTTAAATCAATATGGAATTCCAAAGTTGGAACTATTTTTTTCTTTTTTTTTCTTTCATTTTGAGGTGTACAACTTCTTTTATTCATTGCACTTACATTAATTGAAATATTACTATTATTTTTTTTTTTACTTTTATTATTTAATTTTTTTAAATCATTTATATTAATCTCATTATTCTTTAATATATCCTTGTGTTTTAATTTATTTTTTTCATTGTTTAAATTAGTTTTTGTTAAATCTATTACAATATTTTTCTTTAAACCTCTATCACATTTATTTATGTTTTTTATTTTATTATCCTGATTCTTATTTATAAATTTATTTTTGTTTATTTTTTTATTATTAGTTTTAGGTGTTTCAGCTCTTTTTTGTATTTCTTCTTCTTCAAAACTTTTCTTTTTATTAATTTTTTCATTTTTTTCTTTTAATTGTATTAACAATGTATCTAATTTCTTTATTTTTTTTGTTGATAGATTATTTTCAGAATTTTTATTTGTTATATATTCTCTTTTTTCTAATTGATTTTCATTGGTTACCTTTTCATTGTTTAAATATCTAAAAGATGATTCATTATATTTTGTAAATGGTAATTTAGTTTTTCCTTTATAAAAGAAAGAAAAAGGAAGAGATAAATTATTTTCATCTTTTGATAATGTTAAAATTGTATTACTTAATTTTATGATATTTAGAATTGATTCATTATTTAAAACATACATATTGAATATTATAAAAAAGCAACCAAATTACTAATTTTTTTTTATTTTTAATTATATTAATATTTAACATTTTTTATCTTTTTCCAATATATTAATATACAATTTTTTAAGAAAATAATTAATTAAAAATTAATGAAAACACAATATTATTTTTATCCGAGATATAGTAAATATAAAATCATAGACACACAATTTGATTCATTAAAAAATATATCTTTTTTCCAACAATATCAAAAGAATTATCAAAAAATGAAAAAACCTATAAAAATTGAAAAATTGTCAAAAGAAATAATATCATATGATAGTATAGAACCAAAAAATTCAATTTCAAAAAAAGATATTCCTATAACATCAGGAATTAAAATAATTAAACCAAATAAAATAAAAAATAATTCATTCTCAAAAAGTAAATTAACAACTAAATTAAATAAAAATAATAAATATACATATTTATTTAAAGCTTATCCAAAAAAAATTGAGCCTTTAGATTTACAAAGAAATGAAAAAAGTTTAAAAGGAAATGTAGAAATTCTTGATGATTTATACTTAAAAAATTATGTTTTTCCTCATGGTTATACATATCAAGAACCAGGAATTCCAAGATTACTTCAAAATGCATATTTAAAATATACAAATCAAAAAAGAAATATAAAATTACATATTAGAGGACAAAATAATTATAATGATTTAAAACATCAAATTATATCTATTAGAAGAAATTTATATGATCCAAAAAAAGTATAAATAATCCTGATTTTTGTATATTATTATTTGTAGATAGAATAATTCATTATTTAATTTATTTTAATTATTTTAAATTGTATTAAATTATATATAAAATAATTTTTAAATAAATTAAGTAATTATTGAATGGAACAATTTAAAAATGAAGAAAATAATTTAGAATTACATAAAAAACAAAATGTTTTTTTATCAAATGAGTTAATTAATTTAAAAGTTAAATTAAATAAAATAAAAAATCAAAATGATTTATTAAAATCTTTATTACATGATCAAGTGAGAATAAATAATCCAAAAGTTTTAGAAAAATTCATAAATAATTTTATTGAAAGATTAGCAATTAATTGGAATGAAGTTTGTGATAGTTTAATAGATGATTTATTAGAGCAAGAAGTATATAATTTAAATGAAATTGAATTAGAAAAAATTAATTATAATGAAATAAGATTAACAACTTTTGCAGATGTTTTAAGAAATGCACCATCAGTTCCAAATAATAATGTTGATTTAATGTTTGAATCTTTATTTGAGATTCAAAGAATGATAAATCAAATAAAATATACTGAAAATCTTATTGAAAATAAATATCATATAAATGAAAATTAAAAAAAAAACAATTTTAACAATAAATAATATAAAAAAAAAATTTAAAAAAAATAAATAATCCAAAAAAAAAAATATATATAAAATTGAAAAATGGATGATTCTGATTTATTAGTCCTAACATTAAACCAATTAGGATGTCTCCCAGAACCAGTAGATCCAAATCAAAAAATAAATTCAATAGCAGAAATTCAAGATAACGATTTTAGAATAATAATACATAGAATAATAAATAAAATAATTCAAATAAAAGGAATGGATGTATCTTTCCCAGAAAATCCCTCAATTGATATGACAAGAAAATATCAAGAAGCACAAAAAATAGCAGAATTTATTAAAAGTTTAGGTTATAGGGGAGATTTAGGTATGAATTCAATATTACATCCTTCACAAAGAGATAAACAAAGAATTATTGAATTTACTTTAGAAATTATTACTAGTAATGATGTTGGTGAAAGTGAAAATATTCAAGGGATTACTGAAAAGAATATGAGTAAAATTAAAATTAGTAAAATTTTAAATGAATGGTTTAAAGATATTTGGATTATTCCTGAATTAAATAATAATGTTTCTATGGATAAAAAAAATAAACTTGAAGAATATATTTTAAAAATTGATAATTCAAAAATGAAAAGTTTAAATAAGGTTAATAAAGAAAATCAAATCATTGATGGATTTAATGAAGTGGGAAAAAATACTTCTATGCAAATTGATGCTGCCAATAATTTATTAATTATTCAAGAGCATGATAATGAATTATTAAAATATTCTGCTGGAGGAGAACAGAAACATAATTATTTAATTGATAAATTAAAATATAAAAATAAATTAAAAGGAAATGAAAAAAGTATTAATCAAGAACTACTTGATTCAATAGAATCAAGAAATAAAGCAATTAATTTCTTATATCATAATTATAAAGAAAATAATTTTATTAATAATGTTAAAATAATTAGAAAAAAAAATAAAGAAATTTTTGGTAATATAATTCCATTCATTACTCAATCAACAAAAACAAATAATGAAGAAAATAAAACAGAAGAAAATAATAATAATACAACAGAGGAAGAAAAATCAAATTTATATAAATCAAAACTTGATAATATAATAAATACATTTGAAGAAGAAAAAAAGAAAAAAAATGAAGAAATAAATGAATTAAATAACGAAGTTTTAAATATAACAAATCAAATAGAAAAATTAAAACAAAACCATGAAGATAATATAATAAAAAAAAACTCAATGTTAGAACAAATAGAAAATTTAAAACAACAAAATAATGATTTATTAAAAGAAATACAAGAACAAATGACTGCATTTGAGCAAATGAAAAAATTGCAAAAAAATGAAATGGTAGAAAATGAAGTAATACAAGAAGTAGAAAAATTAGAAAAAAAATATGAAGAAATGATTAATAATTGGGAAGAATATAGTAAAGAAGCAAAAGGAAGAATTCAAGAATTAAAAACTGCAATTGATACTAAAAAAAAAGAATATTCATATAAATATGAACAAATTGGAGTTTTAAAAAAAGAAATTGAAGAAATTACAATTAAGATTTCTATGAAAGAAGAACTTGCTAAATTTTTAAATGAAGAATATCAGAAAATTCCTATTAGAGTTAATAGAAATATTTTTATTAATAGAATAGCTGATTTAACTAAAAAAATTGAAAATGAAAGAAGAAATATTAGTCAATATATAAATGACTTAAAAGATGCTGATAAAAAAATTGATAGATTAAATACAATAATTAAAAGAGTTCATAATGAACTTGAAGAAACTTTATTTAATGATGCAAAAAAAAATAAAAAAATTAATGAAGTTTATAAAGCTTTTATTCAATTGGGAGGAGGATATGATGAAATTCAAAAAAATATTTTAGAAACTAGTAATAAAAAATATAAACTTAAAGAATTAACTAATACTGTAGATGAATATAAATCTAAATTAAAAAGTTATGATATAGAACAATTAAAAGAACAAGTTGAATTTCTTAAAAAAACAAATAATCAAAAATAAAATAAAATAAATTAGTTGATTTAAAATATTAGTAAAAAATTATAAAAAATTTTTAAAATTATTAATATTTACATAAATTATAATATTTAATTTCAAATAAAAAAATGTCATTTTTTACAAATTTATGAAAATCTAATGAAATAAATATAAGCCAAAAGGATAAATTTAGTATTTTATCAGAAAGATTAAACACTATCAAACATATAAAATTCAAAATATTAAAATCATACCTAGCTGCATTAAATCAAACATTAGCACAATAAAATAATTTAAAAAAATAAAATATTTGATATAATAAAATTGTTTAAATAAACAATGATATGAAAATAAATAATAGATGAAAATCAAAAAAATGAATCACTGTTTGGATCAAAGAATCATTATATTAAATTAATAGAATAAAAAATAGAAAGATTTAATCAAAAAGCTTAAATAATGAATGAAATAGGGAATAAATTATTAATAATAATAAATGATAAATTTAATCCATTAAAAAATGAAGTTTCAAAAGAATCAATGAATAGATATGAATATAATATTGAAAATTTAAAAATGATTTAGAAAATGATGTAACAAAAGAAAATGATATGATTACTTCAAGACAAGAAAAAGAAAAAAAGGTGATGATATTATTGTTAAATGAATTGGAGAATAAATCAAGTAATATTCAAGTAGATAAAAAAACAAGAGAAGAAACTAAAGAGGCTATTTTAGAAATGTTAATAATTATGATTACGAAAATTAAAATTGAAATTAATAATGCTAGAAAAGACAGAGAATCTACAGAAGAAACTTTACTTTCTTTATTGGAGGATAAATTGAAATAATTAGGATAGAAAAAAAATAGAATTTTAAATTGGCTTTTTTTGATTATTTTTTTTATTTAATTTTTTTATTATTCTTTTTCATCTTCATCGTCTTCATAATCCTCTTCTTCTTCATTATCATTTTCTTCATTATTTTCTTCCTCTTCTTCAATTTTTTCATTTTCTTCATCTTGATTGTATTCTATTTCTTCATTTTCTTCTTCTTCATTTTCTAAATCATTTAAATTATCATCATCATCTTCTTCTTCTTCTTCTTCTTCATTTTCTTCATTTTCATCTTTTTCACCTATTATTTTTTTATTACCTTTTTTCATTTTATCTTGTATTAATTTACTCTTTGTTAATCTTTCTTGAATTAATTTTTCAATTCTTTCTTTTTTAGTTAATTGTTTATTATTAATATCATTATTATTATCATTATCATAAGTATTAAATTTATTTTTTTTTTCATTATCTTCTTCATCTTCTTCTTCTTTCATTCTTTGAATTTCTAATTTTTTTAATTTATTCTGTTTTTCAATTTCTAATTCTTCTTCAGTTTTAATTCTATCAGTTGGATGTGTTTTATCTAAATAAATAAAATTACTTGTCATTCTATCATAATCATCATTAAATTTATTATAACTTCTTTGTCTTTTTTTTAGTAAAGAAACTATATCAGAAAAATTTTCATCTAACATTTCAATTTTATTTAAATTTTCTTCTTTTTTCTTTTGTTTATCTTCTTTTAATTTTTTACTCTGATTTATTATCTCATTTAATCTTTCTTTTTTAGTTAATTTTGGTATATCATCTAATTTTTCAATATAATCATTTAATTGTTTATAATATTCTTCATTTTCATTATCACTATTTTCAATATCTAATTTATCATTATCATTAATTTTTTTTCCTTTATGTGTAAAAATTAAATCTTCTTCATTTGTATATTTTTCATCTTCAAATAAAAATTTTGCTTTTTTATTACTTTTTTTTAACCTTTGCTGAACATTATATCTTAATTTCATTTTTTCTTCTTGTGATAAATTTTTTGAACCTTCTCCTATTCTATTATCTCTAAATGAATTTACATTATTTTTATTTCTATAATCATTTATTAATTCATTATATTGGTTTGTGTTTGATTTAATAAATTTTTTTTTTGAAATTAGTTCAAATGGATTTGATTTCTTTATTGGTTTATTTAGATTAGGGATAACAATATATTTTTTACCTCTTTTTCTCTTTGCTTTTTCTTTATGAGGTTTTTTTTTGTTTTTTAAAACCATTAAAAAAAGATAATTTAATGAATGATTTATTACTTATTAATAAATTTTTTATTATATTAAAATATTTTAAAATGCCAAGAGTATCCAAATGAATATTAAATCTCAATGATGATAATTATAATATCAATATCCAAAAAAAATTTATAAAATAATAAAAATAATCAGAAAACTGAAAATTATAAGAAAATAGAAAAAGAAAGAACAGTTAGTTTATCAAAAAATATTGAGTTACTTAAATATGAAAAAAAAAAAAAAAACAATATATTAAATTAAATTCAGAAATTGACAGTGAAAAAGATTTATTTATAGAATTATAAATAATAATGAAAAAAAAAATGGAAAGAAATATATGATTATATTAATATAGAAAAAAAATATTCAATTGAAGAGATTATATAAGAAAAATGATGAATTAATGACAAAAAAAAAGATGAAATAATGAAATCATTAGTTGAGGGAATAAATAATTTAACTGAAGATGAAATTGAAAAAAAATTAAAAAATGATTATAAAATTATTATTCTAGAAAAAGGAGAATCATTAGGTAAATTAATGGTACAATTAAATAAAAATATGGAAGATAAATCAGAATTACAATTATTATTGCAATATATTATAAAACAAATAATATTAATTGGATTATATTTACTCCATCATCTTTCAAAAGAGGAATGTTTATATCATAATGATTTAAAACCAAATAATATTTTAATATGTTTTAATGAAAAATACAATAATAATGAAACAAGTTTTAAAGATAAATATATGAATGCAATATATAAAATAGTAGATTTAGACTTAACAAGAAAAATTAAATATAGTGAAATTGAACATGACTATT
>JAJJLH010002333.1:0-26316 GCA_023806865.1 Isotricha sp. YL-2021a | reverse complement strand
ACTATATTATTTGATATTTAATAATATATTATTAAAAAATTATTATTTTGAAAATAATTTCATTTTTTTGAATAAAAACAATTATTAATATAATTTCATATTTTTCAAATTAGTTAATTATATTTAAAATATAAATTTTATTAGGAAATTATATAAAAAATTTTTTTTAAATAATTTAAAAAAATAAAAAAAATGGATAAAACAGATATTTTAAAAATAATATCATTTTTCTCAATATTAGCAATGGGATTAATATTTAGTTTCATACCAAATTACATAAATTCAATAAGGAAAAACGAAAATATATTAGATATTGCAAATACCTTTGCAGCAGGATTATTTTTAGGAATAAGTTTACTACATTTATTACCAGAAAGTTCAGAAATATTTCATGAAGAATACAAAATAAAATTTCCAATTGCTTTCTTAATATCATTTTTAACATATTGTTTAATATTATTTATAGAAAAAGTAATATTTGATTCTCATTCACTAATACATGAACATGAACATAATGATTCAGTAGAAAATAATTTAAAAAAAGAAATAGATGAAAATATAATAACAGATTCATTAATTAATGATAGTGATGGGGTGGAAGACTTTAAAACTGATTTTCGGGTTGGGTAAAAAAAAATTAAATAATAATCCACTTCAACCTTTTATTTTATTATTTGCTTTAGGATTTCATGCAATTTTTGAAGGAATTGCACTTGGAATTTTAAATGATTTTAATGCAGTTTTATCTTTAATGTTAGTAATTATTGCTCATAAATGGGCTGAAGGATTAACTTTTGGAATAAGTTTTTTAAAAACTGAATTATCACAATTTCAAATTAATTTATTTTTAATTATTTTTTCAATGATGGGACCTTTTGGTGTTTTATTTGGTATGTTTCTTTCTGCTATGGCTAATAAATTTATTCAAGGTATTTTTTTGGCTGCTTCATCTGGAACTTTCTTATATATTGCTTGTTCTGAAATTATTACTGAAGAATTTGAAAAGAAAGATTATAGATTTATTAAATTTATTTTTATTTTACTTGGAGGAGGTTTGACTGCTCTTTTAGCTTATTTTGAATAATATTTTTTTTTACTTTATTTTTCCATTTATTATAATTTTTTTTTTTGTTTGTTTATTTTTAATTATAATTTAATTAATTTTTTTTAATTTATATTTTTATTTTTTTTTTTTTTGACATTTTTTATTTTTAATTATCGGGTTGTGTACAATATGATATTAAATCTTTGGAAAATTTGGTTAAATTTACAAAATATTCTTTAAATAAAAATCTACTTGTATTTATATCTTTTAAATCTAATTTCCTAGCTTTTAATTTTTTTTCTTCTAAAATAGAAAATTCACTATTTTCTAATTTATCACTTAATTTACTAACTTGTTCTTGATATATTTTAAACATATCTTGTATTTTTATTACATCTAAAATTGAATCTGAATTATTTATTTTTAAAAGAGAATTTAATTTTGATATACTATTTCTCATTGAATCAATTTCTTTTTTTGTGTTTTCCATTAAAACATTTTGTGATTCAATTTTTTTTTGTAATCTTTGTATTTCTGAATTATTTTGACCTGAATATTTTGTATTTGTATCAATTTGTTTAATATATAATTCTATTCTTTCATTTAAATGAGCAATTTCTTTGTCTTTTTCATTATTATTTTTTTGAATTTTATTTACAAAATCAATTAATACATTTTCTAATTTAGAATATATTTCAGAATTATCAGAAATATTTTTGAATATATTTCCTAATTTAAATATTGTATTTTGTTTAATTAAATCATCTTTTACATTTACTTGTATAAATGATGATAAATTTGAAATTAATTTTTTAATAAAACAATTATTATCATCTAAAGCAGTCATTAATTGACAAATAAAGGATGATGTATTATAATATGTATCAATTAATTTTATAAAATTTTCACATAAACAAGTTGTTAAAATTTCAATATTTTGGGGACATTTATTTAAATTAATTATATTAATATAAATTTGATTTTCTTTAATATTATTTAGATTTTTTGATTCTATTTGTAATTCTTCAATTTTACATTTTAAATTATTTATAATTTTAGTATTATATATTTCATTTAAGGAATCATCTAATTCTTTATTTAAATGAATTAATAAATTTAAATGTTCTTGATATTTGGGTAAAAGATTTGTTAAATGATCAATTACTTTATTTAATTCATTTTCAGAAGATAAATTTGAACTATATGATGATATATCTTTTTCTTTTAAAATATTTATAAAATTTTCATAAAAATTAATTTGTTCTTCATTTACTTTATTATTAATTTCTTTCTTTATTATTTCTAATATCAATTGTATTTTGTCTAATGATGTAAAATTTGATATTATTTGTTCTATATTTAAATTGGAATTTTTAAGTGAATTAATTTTTTTTTCATATAATTCTAGTTTCTTTAATAAGAATTCTTTTTCAATATTTAAATTATAATTTTCTTTTTGTTTTGAAAAAATATCATCTCTTTTATTTTCACCTGTTAAATTTTTAACAACATTTTTTTGATTTTGACTTAATTTAATTTTAATTTCATTTTGTGATATTTTAATAATATAATTATTTTTATCTTGTACTAATTTATTTATATCATTTTGTAAATTATTAATATTAGAATTAATATCATTTTCAATTTTTTCCTTTAAATTCAAAGGAAAATAATTCATCTCTTCATATTCAATAATTTTATTTTCTAATGATGCAATAGTATTATTTAATTTATTAATTTCTTTTTGATAATCAGTATTAGATTTATTTTTATTATTATTTAATTCATTTTGTTCAATTTTTGTGGTTAAATCAAGTACACTTTTCTGTAAATCTTCTCTTTCTTTTATTAAATCTGTAATATTATCACTTTGTTCTTTATTAACTTGAGTTAAATTTGAAACTTGTTCATTAAGATTTTCAATTTGATTTTCTTTTTCATAAATAATCCCATCAACTTTTTGTAAAATATTTTCAAATTCCTTTGATTTATTTTTAATTAAATTTTCATAAAAACTTTCTAATTTCTTTAATTGTTCCTTAAAAAAATCATCATTTTCAATACTTTTATCATTATCACTTTTATTATTTTCATTTTTACTTTTTTTCCTAAAAGAAACTTCAGTACTAGTATCATTACTTAAAGAAGACAATTTTTTTTGCATATCAATATACATTTCACCACTTTTAAATTTTTCCAACTCACTTAAAACTTTATCATATTCAATTTTCAAAAGAGAATATTTATCATTTAACTTATCTAAATCATCTTGTAATTTAATAGATAAAGCTTGATAATCAATACTTTTATTAATAATTGGTTTATTTTGAACTTTCATAGCCCTCATTGCAAAATTTAAAGAAGAAATAGTTTCTTCTGTATTATAACTTGAAGGACTTACAGTAACAATTAATGAAGTTTTAGCATTTCCACCTAAACTTTCTTGTAATAATCTAGTTAATTTTGAATCTCTATATGAAATATGACTTTTTTTAGGATCTATTAATGCAGAAATACAATTTCCTAAAACTAAAAGTGAATAATTAATTTTTTTCGCTTCTTCTAATCTCATTTCCCTTGCATTAGTTTTTTTAACTCTTTCACTTCCTGCTAAATCAACTAAATATAAATGTGATTTTGTAATAATTCTTTCAATATTTTTACTAATATTAGTAATTTTATTAGTTTCAGAAACTTTAATACTTTTCTCAATTCTAATAATTAAAATAGCATGAGATCGACTTGAATGAGCATTCATTTTTGTACTTTCAGTAACTCTATTTCTTTCTCCCATATGAAAAATATCTGCACATTCTTCAGGTGATGTTACTCTTATCCATTGTACATTTTCTAAATAAACTCCTTTATCTGGATCTTCTCTTATTCTAATATCTTTACTAGTTGGATCTAATAAATCTTGTATTGTTTCTAAATAAATTTGAATAAATGATAAATAAATATTATATTTATTTTTATTATCATTATTTTCATTATTTTCATTTTCTATTTTTGAAATTTTATTTATTTCATTATATATGTAATTAAATGCTCTTGGGATAATTCCTTTATTTGTTTTTTTATCAAAATCACCTACCATTGTATATGTTTTACCTGTTCCTGTTTGACCATATGCAAATATTGTTCCGTTATATCCTTTTAATGCAGACTATTTTTTTAAATTGTTGTTTTATTTAATTTTTTATTTTATTTATTTACTTACGTCTATTACTGGTTTTGCTGTTGTTTCAAATATATTATCTTGAGTTGATGTTGTTGAAAATATTTTATCGTAGGAAAAATCTTTTTTTTCATATTCTTTTTTTACTATTTTTTTTTTTTATTTTTTTATATAAAAATATTTTTACCTGTCATTGTATTGTTTATTAAATCTATGTTTTCTATTGGAGTTGCGTTGTTTATTTTTAATTCATCATTAGTAAATGGTCTTATTCTCACATATACTTTTACTCTTTCACTTTTATTTGTTTTATTTTTCATTTTTTATTTTTTTTTAAAATAATTAATAATTATAAAAATTAATTTTTTTTAGAATTAAAAATAAAATAAAAAAAATAAAATATTTTATACATTAAATATAATATACATCATTTAAATATTAATATTTATTTTTCCTAAATCATTAAACATAAAAAAACAAAACAAATAATCCCTAAATAAATTAACAAATTATAAAAATCATTATCAAAAAATTTAAAAAGAAAAATATAACTTTTTTTCCTATATTTTTCATATCCATCTTTTTTCCTTAAAGAACACTCTTTCAAATAAATCCTATTAACAAAAATACTTAACCAAATAGTAATTAATATTAAATAACAAACAACTCTATTAGTACACATAGCAAAAGAAAGATAAACTAAAACTTCACCAAAATAATTACAATTTCTATTAATAGCAAAAAAATATTCATCAATTAATCCTTTCTTATATTTTAAAGTAATAAATTTTTGTAAATCAGTACAAACCATTAAAAATAATCCAATAGTAAAAATAAAAAAACAAGAAAACATTTTTCTAGGAGAAGGATTTTGATCACCATAACCATTCATCATTAAAAAACCAATAACCCAATATAATAAAAGTACAATTGATACACAAGAACAACCAATTAAACTTACTTTAACTTGGAAAGTTTTATCTGGGAAAATTATATCTTTTAATATCCAAATTATTCCATATGTTCCATGAAGAGATAAATATAACCAAGCACCTCTAGAAAAATTTTGATAATATAACATTAGGATATACATTATTATTATTGTTCCTGCTTTTTGAATATTAATGATGTAATTTAAGGGGATTATTGGTTTTCCTATTGCAAATGGAGATTTTATTGGATCTGTTAATAATGCTATTTTGTAAAAGATGTCTAAGTCATTTTTTGTTTGTTTTTCCATTTTTTTAATTTTTAAATATTTTTATTTAATTTATTTGAATTTTTTTTTATTTTGATATAAAATAAAAATTATAATAATTAAATTTTACATATTAATTATAATTTTTTATTATTTTTTAACCCATGATCTTATTTTAAGAAAATTAGCTCTTTCTCTTTTATGTTCTTCAATAAATCTTTTCATAATATCTTTATCTTCATCTTTACTAATTAAATCATCATCAATTTTTTTATTTTGTGGAACTTTAATATCTCTTGGTTTAATAGAAAATCTTCTAACAGGTTCTTTTTTTCTTGAAAGACTAGAAAGTATAGTTCTAGTTCTTTTTTTAGTAACTTTCCTAATAACTCTTGCACTTTTTGAATAAGTATTTCTTTTTTGATTACTTAATTTTTTTTCTTCTTCTCCTTTTGCTCTCATTATTTCAATAAATTCTAATTTGGAATGCATTAAAAATAAAATATCAAATGTTTTACTTGATTCTCTTAAAAAAGCTTCATAATCATTAATAAATTGTTCTTCTTCTTTTTGTGCTTTATCTATTCCATCATTTTCTTCTTCATTTTCAACTTTACTTTCTTCTTTTTTATTTTCTTCAGTTAAATTAGTAGTTTCATTATAATTATCTTCATATTTTTTTCTAAAATCTTCAACTTCTTTAATTGGATGGTGTTCATGATATGATTTTAAATGATTTATATTATCTATTACTTTTCTATATGCTAATTCTACTAAATTTAATCTTTCACCAGTTTCAAATAATTGTTTATTTAATTCTAATTCTTTTTTAACTAAAGTAACTTTATCTATATCTTCAAGTTTATCTTCAATTGGTTTTACTTCTTTTTGATAATCTTTATTTTCAGTTTCAATTAAAATTTGAGTTTTCATTTTTTCTAATTTTTTATTTAATTTCTTTAATTCTTTTTTTAAAACTTTTTTCTTTTGTTCATTTAATTCTATTTTCTCACAAGCTAAACTATATCTTTTATTTTTATTTAATAAAGTATCAACCATAATATTTAAATCATCAGTTCCACAAATATCTCTAATTTGATCAGCAACTTTTTCTATTTTTTTATATTCTTTTACTAATTCATTCATTTTTATTCTTAAATATTTATTATATAACATTGATAATTGTAATTCATGTCTTTTTTCAACTTCTTCTTTATCAAATGATTCATTTTTTGCTTTTTCTTGAATTTGTCTTTGTTTTTCTTTTCTTTCATCTGCACTTTGAATAAACATATATTTTTGTTTTATTATTGTTTCATAATAATTAATTAAAAGTTCTTGTTCATCTTTTTCATATTTATTTTTCATATCTTGTTCTATTATTTTTGAATATATATTATTTCGATTTTGTAAAATTTGATTTGAATAAAATTTTGATTTTTCTAATTTTTTTGATAATTGATAATTTATTGTTTCATATTCATATGATTCTTTATTTATTAATATTATATCTTGTTTTAATTTATCTATTTGTTTTAATAAAGTTTTTTGATTATAATTTTCATCTTGTTTTCTTGAATCTTTTAATTTTAAAACACTTTCCATTGTTTCAATTGTTCCTTTATCTTCAATTTGTTCTTTTTTTATTTTTACATCTATTTCTTGTATTGCTTTTATTTTTTTTTCTAAAAGTTCTGTTTGTTGAACTTTTATTTTTGATTCTCTTGTTAATTTATCATATTCTGATTTTTTTTCAATTAAAATATTTGTTAATTCATTTATTTGATTTTCTATTAATTGTTGAACACTATCTGTATTTGATGCTAGTAAATATCTTTTTTTTTCTTGGGTTAAATATTTACTTTGTGCATTTGCTACTCTTAATTCAAATTCATATTGTTCTTGCATTCTTTTTTTCCATTTATCTGTATCTGACATATCATCTTTTTTTTCCATTTTCATCAGTTTTATTTTTTTTATAAAATATGTTAATTAAAATCACTTCAATTTAAAAATAAATTATAATATTTTAAAGAAAAAATTTTTTGGAAATAATTTTTAAAAAAATATATATTAATAAATAATTTTTTAAATTATATATATTATTCCTTATTTATATAATCATATATGATAATAGTTGAATTCCTATATTTCTAATTCTATAAAAAAAATTAATGATAAAATTTAATCAAAAATATTCTTATATTTATATTTTAAAAAAAGGATAATAATATTACTATTATAATGAACTGAAATTATTACAGACAATTTATATTTTCACAAATTTAAAAAGTGTTATCAAACACATATTTGATCAAAGGATCATTTATATTTTCATATTTTTTTTTACAAAATTCTATTTCATATTTTTTATTATTAAAAAAATTTCCAAATTTACTAAAAAATGGAATTCTAATACACACATTATCAATTAAATTTTTAAACGAACTTGATATTTTAACATGGTTACTATCATTATATTTAATATTATTATTACAAAAAAATCTTGATTTATTTTTATATTTAAATAATAAATTTTTATTTTTTATTATGTCACATTTTTTATCAGAATTATTAGATGAATTACTAGAAAAAGAATTTTTTCTAACAGAATAAGTAATATTAATATTAGAAATATTTTCTTTTATTAAAAAATTATTAATATTTTTATTAGGAAAATTTAAAATAATTTTATTATAATCAAAATTTGATAAATGAAGAATTTGTTTAGCTAAATTAATATGATCATTATAATCAAATTTAGAATTAATTCCCAAAACATCATTATCATTTGCAATATAATGAATAAACATACATTTTTCTTTATTTTTGCATTCATTATTATTTAAAAAATGAACACAATATTTAGTAGTACCAAAAAATGCTCTTATTAAATGACCTTCAATTATTAAAGAATCCATTGATAAAATTGCTAATGCTGCTTCTTCATTTTTAGAATAAGTTATATATGCTGAATTTGTTTTTTTTTTTTTGTTCATCTTCATTTTTTGATACTAAAATTAATTTTAATATTTTTCCAAATTGATTTAATTTTGATTTATTTAATAATAGATTTTCATTATTGAATGAATCTGGGAAACCTTGCAAATGAACTAAGTTTTTTTGTATTATTCTTAATTTGGATAAATTGTGTGCTTGTTCTTTTGTAAAGTGATATTTGGGTTCGGAATTTATTTTTTTTAACATTTTTTTATTTGATTTTTTTATAAAATACTGGTTAAGATTATATTTATAAAATGTATAAAAAATTTTTTAATTTATTTTTGTTGTAAACACTGTTTTTATATTATTTTTTATTTAACATAACTTTAAATTTTCTATTTATATTTTATTTTTTAATGTTTTTTAAATAAGTATTTATATTATAAATTTTATAGTTCTGCATTGTTTCTAAATAAAATATCTTTTTAATTTTGCAATTTGAATAATCTAAAATATTTATTGTTTAATATATTAAATATATTAATATTTAAAAAGAAAAGAGGACAAAACAAATACAAAATATAAATTAATAAAAATTAATTAAAAATAAATGAATAACTTCCAAATTTGAATAATTCAAAATAAGTTATATTTAAATAGATAATTTAAATGAATTATCAATTTAATGGAATTAAAAATTTTTCAAATAGAGAAAGTCCAGATAGTCCATTAAATATGTATGTAGGTCCATATAGTCCATATAATCAAAGACAAGTATCAAGATATAATAATAATTATGGAAATAATTATAACAATCAATATTCAAATTATCAAAATCAGAATAATAGAAATTATTATAATAACAATAATCCATATATGAGAAGTTTTTACACCCCTCAACCACAAGTGAAAAATTATTCATCAGATTATGGAAGAGAAAATCAAAATAACCAAAATAACTTTTTAAATCAAAATTTACAAAGAGATAGTATTCAAAATCTAACATTATATAATTATCCAAATTCAAATAATGGAAATGCATTTATTAACTCATCATATAATATAATAAAAAATAGTTCATCAAATCCAAATATAAATTCATATCAAAGAAATCAAAATTATTATCCAAATCAACAAAATAATCAAAATATTTATTCCAATAATAATAATAATCTAAATCTAAATTATACAATTCCAAGACAAATAAATTACAATCCCTTAAATAACACTGGTAAAAATATAATCCAATCAAATCCATATTCCTACAATCAAAATTACAATAGTCCCTATAATCAAAATACTCGAAATTACAATACTCAAATACAATATAATCAAAATAAATCAAATCCAAAAGAAATAATAAGTTTAGATTCCTTACCAGAATACAATGAAACAAATTGTTCAGCAGTAAAAGAATATTCATATAAAGAAGATCCAAATAGAACATTCCGTGATTACATGGAAGATAAAGGTAAAGCAATAGATTGTTTTAACAATAATCCAAACAATGCATTATTTTGTTTATTTGATGGTCACGGTGGAAAAGAAGTATCAACATATCTTCAAAATCATTTTCCATCATTTTTCAAAGAAATAATAAACAACATAACAGAAACATCAATGAAAAATTTATTTAATCAAATAGATGAAAAATTAAAACAAAATAATTATTATAATGTAGGTTCAACTGCAAATATAATATATATAACAAATGAAAATAATAAAAAAATATTATATTCTGCAAATGTTGGTGATACTCGTTCAATTTTAATATCAAATAATCAAGTTAGAAGATTAAGTTATGATCATCGTGCTAGTGATCCTCAGGAATATAGTAGAATTATTAATGGAGGTGGAATTGTTTTTAGAGGAAGAGTTTATGGTGTTTTAATGTTAAGTAGAGCTTTTGCTGATTGGGAATTAAAAAATTTTGGTGTTAGTTGTATTCCTCATTTTTGTAAAGTTGAATTAAATGAATTTGATAAATATGTTGTTATTGCTAGTGATGGAGTTTGGGATGTTTTTAATGATAATGATATATTGAGAATGAGTTTTAATGTTGCAAGTGCTAAGGAATTTTGTGGGAAAATTATACAAGAAAGTTTGAGAAAGGGAAGTACTGATAATTTAAGTTGTTTTGTTATTAAGATTTAATTTTTTTTTTTTTTTTTTTTAGTTTTTTTTTTTTTGTATTTTAGTTTTATAGTATTTTAAAAAAATTTTTTTTTTATTATTTTTTTTTTAATTTTTTTTTTATTTAAAAGTAAATTTTATGAATGATGTTAATATTGATTTAAATTTGATTACTTATCCTTTAGATATGATTAAACAATTATTGGGATATAAAATTTATGTTAAATGTAGATTTAATAGAGAATTAAAAGGTATTTTACATGTAATAAAAATTTTTATTAAATTTATTTTTTTAGGCTTATGATGAACATTTAAATTTAATGTTATCTAATGTTGAAGAAACAATAAATAAATCAGAAAAAAGAAAAATGAATTTAATTTTTGTTAGAGGTGATTTAATTGTTTTAATATCTAGTTTATAATATTTAAATATTATTTATATATTTTTTACTAATGATTGTTAATAAAATATTTAAACAAAGAACTATAATTATTATTATATTCTTTTATTAAATTATTTTTCCTCTTTAAATCATCATCAGAATAAATTAAATTTTCTGATATTGTTCTATTTGGATTCTCAACTTTTTTAATTATAATTAAATAAGTTAATAATAATTCTTTTATCATTTGAAATTTTTTTTGAAGTTTTTCTACTGAAGTAAAATCAGAAAGAATTGAATTAAAAATTTGAATTTCTAAATATAATTGAGACATATATTTAAATCCATCATAATCTTTTTGATTTTCTTCTTGACAAAGTATAATTTTATTTTTTTCTTTAGCAAATGAAAGAAAATTATCATAAAATAATCCAATTATATGTTGAATTATTTCATTAGAATAATTATCATTATTTATTTCTTGATTATCATTTTTATTTTCTTTATTAATTAAATCAAAGTCTCTTACACAAACTACAATATCAGCAATCATATCAGTTAAAACACTTCTAGTATCACTAAAACATTTTTGATTATTTGATTTTAAAATTAAATCATTATTATATTCTTGATATACATTTTCTTTATTTGAATCATCATTCATATTTATAAATTTTCTTTTTAAGTTTTCTGAAGCATTATTTATATATATTTCAATAAATATTTTTTTTATTTGAGATAAAAATTCTCTATAATCTAAGTAATAAACTGTATAATCTTTTTCTTTATTTTTAAATAAATTTTTTAAAACTAAAGGTATAATGTAATTTAAATAATTTAAATTTCTAATAAATTCAATTATTAAACCATTTAAATTTACATTAATATCTTGTAAATTATATCTTGTTTCTGTATCATAAAAAACATAAAAATGTATTGAAAAACTTTTTAATATAAAAAAGAAACTTAAATATATTAATTCATGGGGTAATTTTATATTTTTTACTTTATTTACTATTGTCATATAAAAATTAATTATATTAATATAATTTTTTGTTAAGGTTTGAATAAATTTTTTTGTAAAATCAAAATAAGAATGATTAAAAATAGACATTTGTGAATCTGTGTAATTAATTGTATTTTCATTACAAAAATAATTAATACAATTATTTATTTTTTCATTTAAAAAAGCAAAAAATATTTTTCCTATAAATATATTTTTATTTACTAAAAAATTCATTCTTTCAGAATCTAAATGAAATTCAAATTTTTCAAAAATATCAATTATTACATTCGATAAATTCTGTAAAGAATTTTTATTAAAATCATTATTAAATAAGATATTTTTATTATATTCTTCCTTATTATCTTTATTAATATAATAATAATCAACTAATTGATTAATTAATTTATTTCCAGGTAAATTATATACATTAATTAAATTATCATTAACTAATTTTTCTATTGAAAAATTATCATGAAATAAAAATCTTTCTAAACTATCAAAAAGAAAAGAATAAATTTCATTTACAATATTATTAAATCTACAACTTCTTTGAGAATAATTTAATTTTAAATCTAAATTCTCATCTAATACTTTCATAGTAAATAAAAATTCATTAATATCTTTTAAAATTGCTTTTACAATATTATCAACATTAATTAATTCTTTCTCTTTATCTTCAATTTCATTTATTTTTTGATTTAAAACATATTTTTCACTTTCATTTATAAAAGAAGAAAAAATTTCATCTGATAAATTTTGAATTTTAAATTCATCACAAAAGAAATTTCTAAAATTTTTAATTTCTGTATTTTCAGGTTTAATTAAATAATTATTTATTTTTTCAGTCATTTTCGATTTTTGATCATAAATTAATTGATCAATTATTTCACTTTCAACATCAAATTCAATTAAATATTTAAAATATTTTAATACAGTTTCATTAATTGGAGAATCTTTAATTAATCCTGTTAAAACAGTTTTAAATTTTTCAATAATCATTACAAAAAATTTATAAAATTCCCCATATATAATTTTTTCTTGATTAATATTTTTAATTTCTAATTTAATTTTTTTTAAATAATCTGCTAAATCGTCTAAATTTGAAAATTTTAAATAATGCTGAATCTTATCTTTCATAATAAAATATTTTGACAATTTTTGTAAAATATCTTTACACATTTTACTTTGAATAATTAAATCAAAAGAATTTTTCAAATCATTTAATTTATCACAAACAACAAATTGAAAATTCAAAGCATCTTTATTAAAACAAATAATACTTTTATTAGTAACATTCTTAAATTGTAATAAAATACTATCTAACAATTTTTTACAATCTAAATATTTATAAATATTTTTATCAATTAACTTTTCATCTTTTTGATTAACTTCATTTAAATTATTATCAATAGAAATAAGAGAAGCAGCAAATTGATCAAGAGACATATGTTTATATAATTTTTCTAAAAAAAAAACTGGATCAAAACTTTCCATTTGAATATGTAATTTTGCTAATTCATTATCATTATAATCTTTAATATTTAAATGTGCATTATTATTAAGTGGATCTATAAAATTATCAATTAATTCAATTTCATCTTCTTGTTCATCATTCATATTATCACCAAATGATAAAAATTCAGTTGTTAATATTTTTTTATTCATTTTTTCTACTTCTTCCCAAGTTTTTGGTTCTGATGTTATTATATTTATTGCTTCATCAACCATATTTTCTATATATTCAAAATCATTATTTTTCTTTTTTTCTTCTTTTTCTTTTTTTTTCTCATTTTTATATTTATTTAATCCTTCATTTATACTTTCAATAAAACCAATTCTTATAAAATCTTTTAATTCTAATTGTGATCTATGATCTAATAATGCTTTTATTATTCTAATTATTTTAATAGATAAATTTTTTTCATCTTTTTTTGTTGATGTACTTAAACGAGAATAATGTTCTCCTAAATTCATTCTTGATACATAATCATCATTAATTGCAAATTCTGTTATTATTTTTTCTGAATATTTTGATAAATAAAACCAATCATGAATTATTTTTATAAATTCATTTGTACTTCCTTTAAAATCTCCCATTCTTGTTTTTTTTGATATTAATTCACATAATCCTATTATATTCTTTTCTCTTTTTCCTTTTATTATTAAATCTAAACATTCTTGTGATAAATCATTCTCATTTACAAAATTTAATATTAATGAATATGTTTGTTTTTTTATTTTTTTTTTTGCTTTTGGTTGTAAATTTTCCATATATGTAAATAATTGATTGTACATTTCTTTTTTATTTTTTTCTTCTTTTTCTTCATCATAATTTTTTATTTCTATATCATCATCATTTTCTTTTTCTTTATTTTGTTTTTTATTATTTATATTTATTTCTTCATTTTTTACATTATTTTCTTCATCATCATCATTTAACCAATCATTTAAGTTTGTTTCAGTTCTTTGAATCATAATACTTATTAATTAATTTAAAAAAAATAAAAATTTTTTTTTTAATAAATTATAGGTTTACTAAGTAAATGCATATTAAATGTATTTTTTAATTTCGAAAATAATATGTCATTTAAAATTCAAAATGATGAAAAATCAAATATTGAATTAGAAGAAAAAAAAAGTAATGAAGGAAATGATTTTTTACATACATTTGAAATAAGAGAACCAGAGGATAATTATGAACAAAAAAAAATAGAAAATAAAGAAAATTTATCTGAACCATCACCTAAACGTCAAAAATCAGCAATATCACTTACAAAAAATGAAGATTCATATTTTCATAATTTACAATTTTCTCTTTTATATTTAGTTTCATTTTTTATTACTTGTATAAGTTGTGTATATTATTATAGTTATAATAATTTTAATAATAGAATAATTTTAGATGTTAAAGAATATTTAAATACTGATTTCCCATTTTATAAAATTACTTCAAAATATACTAAAGGAAGAACAATTTATATTAATTTACAATCAAATACTACTAATTATAATGAGGAACTTTTATCAACTCATATTAAAATTGTTTTTATTTTTGCATCTGAAATTGTTCATATTAAAATTTTTTCTGATTTGATAGATAATAAAATAACTGAATCACTTTATGATATGAGTGATCCTGATTTAAATTCAACTAATATTGATAATTATAAAGAAAGTAATATTGGAATAAAATTTTATGATTATCCTTTTAATTTTAAATTATATAGAAAAGATGATGGAAATACTTTATTTGATACTAGATGTGATAAAAATCAAAATTTAATTTTCTTTTCACCTAATTATAAACAAATATGTACAATAATAAATAAAAAAAATTATCATTTTGGTTTTGAAGATAATGATAATAAAAAAAATTCATTTATTGAATTAAATAATCAGAAATATATGTTTTTTTCAAATAAAACAAATTCATTTCCATTTTTTTTATCTTATAATCCAATAAATCAAACTTCATATGGTGTTTATTTAATGAATACTGGTCCTTTATTAATAAATGTAAATCAAGAACAAATGTCTTATGAAATGATAAATGGTTATATTAATTTTTATGTTTTTTCAGGACCAAATACTAAAGAAGTTATTTTACAAATGCAAAAAACAATAGGAATACCAATTTTACCTAAATTCAATTTAATTGATTGGGATTATTTTACTAAACAAAGTAATAAAATTGAAGAAAATAATATCATGGATTTTGATGATAATTATCAATTAAATAATATTAATGATTTTCAGTATGATATATCTAATTTAACTTTATATAATAATAATGAAAGTAATTTGTCTATTTTTTTACAACCTATTATTGTTGCTAAAGAATTAGAAGATTTATCATTTATAAATTATCTTTTTATTCATAAATCAAATTTATTAGTTAAAAACAAATTATTATTGACATATTTAAATTTAATAGGAATATTAGAAACTAGACATTATTATCATTATTTAAATGAAAAAAGACCTTTAATAATATCAACAAAATCATCAGTATGTAGTGCAACATATAGTATAAAATACATAAAAAACATTTCTTTTTCATATGAAGGAATAAAAGAATTAATAATAGAAAACAAAAAAGAAAATTTATTTGGTAATCCCTACATATTAACAGAATTAAATATGAAAACATATGAAGAAAATAAAAATAATGATGAATTAAAACATCGTTGGTATCAATTATTAAGTATATTACCAATAGTATCACCAGATAATATAGAAATACCTTTATATTATAAAAATTTTAGATATAAATTAGGATTATATTTTTATACATATTATATTGTAATTGCTTCTGAAGGAGGAAGTTTCATTAGACCATTATATTTTGATTTAAAAACTAGAAATTATACTGAACAATTATTATTTAATGAGAAACAAATAATGCTTGGTAGTAATATGATGATTGTTCCTATTTCTGAAAAAAATCAAACTAATATTTCTTTATATTTTCCTTATGAAAAATTTTATGATTTTTATTCTGGTGAATTAATTAATAGAAATGGTGAAGGATATTATAATGTAATTTATCAGGATTATTTAAAAATTCCTATTTTTTTAAGAGGAGGAAAAATTACTCCTTTTCAATTAATGGATACATCTGAAGATGAATTATCTAATGTTGAATTTTCTTCTCAATTATTACTTAATAAACCTATTCAAATTATTATTAGTTTAGATAATAATTTACAAGCCAGTGGAAGAATTTATTTTGATAATTTAAATAATACTGATGCAAGGAATAAAAAAATATTTTATAAAATGTTAATTTCTGTTTCTCAAAGAACTATGGATGTTTCTATATTTTTTAAAGTATATTCTTTTAAATATAAAATACCACAAAATTTATTTAATAATTCAATAAATAAAATTTTTATTTATGGTTTTTCTAAAATTGGAGTAAAGAAATTAACAATAATGAATAAAAATGGTAGAATTCAATTAGATAAAACTAGTTATTCATTTATGCAATCAAATGATATTTTAATAATAAAAGATATATCAATTCCATTAGATATGGATACTAAAATTTTAATATTATAAATATAATTGTTAAATAATATAAATTATTTAAAATATTAATTAATTTTTCTATTTTTTTTCCTTTTTATAAAATCATTATGATTTTTTTCAATTAATTCTCTCATAAAATTTGAAAATAATTCTCCATCAAAAACAGAAAGAACTTTACAATTAACCCAAGAATTTAAAGGTTGAATTTCAACATTATTATATAATCTTTTTTTCCAATGAATTAAAGCATATCTTTCATTAGAATTATAATCAATAATAATATTTAAAATTTTTTCAGCTTCATCTAAAGGATAATCTCCATATTCATTTATTTTAATATTTCCAGTAAGATATTCTTCAAAAATTTGTAAAAAATTTTCTGTATCTTTATTCATTGGAAGTGATTTTGCATATGAAGTTTTTTCAAATTCAAATATTGAATCAAATGCTTTATCTTCTATTAATATTTCTAATCTTTGCCATGAATTTTTTATTTTATCATATCCTGTCCATTTTATTTCATATTGAGTTAAACCATTTTCATCTTTTTTTTTATTTACTATTTTTTCTATTGAATATAATTTTAATTGTGATGAATGTAATTCCATAATTTTTAAGTTTGTTAATTATTGGAATATATTATATTTATTTATATATTTTTTTTTATTTTTTAAAATTTAAAAAAAAAATGTTTATTTTTTGAAAAAATATTTATTCATAATTTTTATATCGCATTGGTTGAATATTATATCTTAATAAATGTTGTTGTAAACCTTCTCCATATAATCTATTAATAATATTTTGAGTAATAATTTCTTTTTCTTTTGAAGAATAAATTCTTTTTTTAGGTTGATTAAAAGAATTTATATTATTTTGTAAATCTAAACTTTTTTGACTTTTAACATGATTTGGATATCTTTCACTTTTATGATTATTTAATATTTCAGATTTTTTTTCAGAAAATTCTTTTTGATAAAATGAATTTTCAGTATTAATATATGGTTTAAAAGTTATTCCTTCTTCTTTTTCCATTTCTTCTTTTATTTTTCTAATTTTACTTTTTTTATTTTTATAACTTGAATATAATTGTTCTAATCTTTTAATATCTAAATTTTTTCTTAATTTTGGTTTTTCTTCTTCTTCTTTTTTTTTAACTTCTTCTTTATTTTTTGATCTACCTCTATTTTTATTTAAATGAGGTTGAAATGTATAATTTTCTTGTTCTTGTTTTTTTATTGTCTCTTCTAATTTTTCTATATTTTTATTTCTTTTATCTTTATAATATTGTAATCTTTCATCAAAATTTTTATTTGATATTGATTTTGATTTAAATGATTTATTTAATTTAGGAGAAAATGAAATTTCCTTTTTTTCAAAATCATCTTTTTCTTTTTTTTTTGCTTCTTTCTTTAAATTATATTTTTTAAAATTTGAATATAATCTTATATAAACAGATGAGTCATCATCACTTTCAATTGTTTTTTTATTTTTAAAATTTCTTGTAGATGAACTTTGATTTATTTTTGGATGAAATGTACATTCTTTTAATTCATCTACTTTATATCTATTTATTGATGTTTCTGTTTGAATTGATTTTAAATCTTGAATATTATCTTTTTTTTTAAATGTATTTCTTTTCCATTTTGTAAATCTTTTAAAAAGTATTAAATACTTAATTGGAGAATTATTTAAATTAAATGAAGATATTTTTGTTATTATTTTCTTTAATTGTTTTATTCTTTTATCATTTATTTGATTTTCATCATAGAATTTATTTAATATTTGTTTTACTATAATATCAAAAAAATTTGAATTTTGAAAAAGAAAATTTAAATATTCTTTTAATCCTTTAAAATATATATTATCATTTTCTTTATTTTGTTTATTTGATATCTTTTGAATACATTGTTCAATTGTTTCTGGTACAACTAATCCCTATAATTTAATTATATAATGTTTATACAATTTTAAATAAATAATTCACAAATTTTTTGTCTAATTCCTCCATTTAAAAAAAAAATGAAATTTCCCTATTATAAAAATTAATAAAAAATTAAATATTTAAAAATATAAAAATATTGAATAACATTAATTTTATTATTTTTTATTTCAATTTAATATTTAATTTAATATATTTTTCCTTTAATTTTTCTTTTATCATATCAAAACATTTATGTGCAATTTTCACAAGGGAAAAAGCAATATCATTTTTATTTAAAATATCACTTTCATTTAACTCTCCTTTACCAATAAAAAATTTTTTATAAATTTCACAAAAATACAAATCAAAATTTTTTTCAATTTCATTTTCAAATACTTTAATTTTATTTAAATACAAATATAATCCTTGAAAAATATAATATAAATAAAGAACACTTTTAGCATCATTTAAAGCATATTGATACATATTTACAGTTAAAGGTCTAATTCTCCAATCACTTTTTTGATAACTTTTATCTAATTTAACACCAAAAAAAAATTTAACTAAATGATATAATGAAGGTAAATTTTCAATTTTAAAAGTTTTTTTTAATATAATAGTTTGAAATATATTAAATGCCCTTGCAGTATCAAAAATATTTTTTGTTGTTATTTCAAAATTTGATAATAACCAAAATAAGTCATTTTCACATCCATGAAAAATTTTTATAATATTTTCATTTTCAAATATTGGTTTTATATATTTTGTTATTTCATTTCTTAATTTAAGTGTATCTATTGTATATGTTTCTTTCATTGAAGATATTTGAATTATACAAACTATTCCATCAATTTCATTGTTTTCACCATCAAATTCTGTGTCAATTCCTAAAACTTTTTCTTCTTTTATTTTGTTACATATTTTTATTAAATCTTCTTCACTATCTATAAAATAATGAATGTAATTTTTATTTGATATTAAAAATTCATTTTCCATTTCTTCATTTGATAATTTGTCTATCAAATATTTTATATTATTTATACTTTCATTATTTATATAATAATTTGAAATTGAATATATTTCTTCATAATTAATTTGAGTAGTTTTTGTTATTTTTTTACTTTGACATTTTTTTAATTGAGTTATTATATATTCTTTGTAATCTTTATCAATAATAATTTCAGATTTAATAATATCAAAATTTAGAACATTATATGTTTTAATTTTTGTATTTATTTCTGAATTTTGTTTACAATATTTTATTTTCATTTCAGTTAATGTATTTGTATAATATTCAACATTTCTTAAATCTTCTCCTTTTAATAATGAATCTAAAGGTGTTAATGAATTAATATCTATTTCATTTATCATTGGGAGAAATTTATTTTCTATAATTGAATTATCTTTATTGGAATTTTCTTCTATTATAATTTGTATTATTTTATCAAATCTTTCTTTTCTATCTTCTTCAAATAAAATATGTAAAATATTTTTATTTGTTAATGGTAAATAATCAAATATTTCTTTTTTTATTTCATTATATATAATTAATTTATCAAATATTTCTTTATTTATATTCTTTATTGATAGTGATAATAAATTATTTGAATTAAATTTAAAAATTAAATTTATCCATATAGAGTTTTCATAATTTTCAATTTCTTTAACTCCATGTTTTTGAACATCATAATAAGATAAATCTCTTTTATCTAAATTAATTTTTTCATTATTTGAAAATTGTATATTTTCATTTTTATGAGATTCAATTAATGAATTAAATTCATTCATATTATCAAATATAATTAATACTTTCATTAAATTAGAATTTAAAATTTCTTTTTGGCAATAATTTTTAATAACATATTCTAAAATTTCCTTATAATAAAATTTAAATTTCCCTTTTTCTTTAATTAAGTTTTCTTCAGTCCAACTATCATCAACAATATAATAATTTTCTTCTTCAACTTCACTCATTTTTAATGATAAAATATGTTCATAAATAGAATCTTTTTCTTTTATTTCTTCTTGATTTTTTATTTCTTGAATATCATTTAATTCATTATATCTTTGACTTAAATAAAACAAAATAATCATATTCTCATCTCCCAAAATAATGTCTTTAATTTTTTTTTCTCTTTGATATACAACATTAAAGCATCTTAATTCTCCAATTAATAAACATTTCTCAATAATTTTCCTTAAACTCAAATAATAATCAATATTTTTATCAACAATCATAAATTTCTTAAATAAATATTCAAAACACAAAAAACTCCCAGCTTTAACACATTTATCAATTAACTTCAAAATAACCTTTTCATTAAAATACAAATCACAACAATACTCAAATAAAATTTTCAAACACAAAACTCTTTTATAAACAACAGCATAATCAATAGCATTAAATCCCATATCATCACAAATATTAAAATCAACAATCTTATTTTTTTTTTCAATATTATTCTTTATATCATTTCCCTTAAAACCACTTTTATCAATATCAATCAAACATAAAACACTTTCCCAATTCCCATATTTAACAGTTTGAATAAGACCACTTTCCCCTCTATAATTAACTAAATTAACTTTAGCACCATATTTAAATAAAATTTTCATAGAATCAATCCCACTAGTCGAAGTAGCAATCATAAAAGGAGTATTTCCATCATTATCTCTAACTTCAATATCAGCACCATTTTCAATTAAAACTTGAACTGATTTAGGTGAATCACAAGCTTCTCCTCCACTCATTTTTTTTCCTTGTCTCCCACCATAAGCACCCCAACATGCATTATGAATAGGATATCTATTATTTTTATCTGGTAAATTAATAATAATTCCCTTTTGTTCACATAATAATTTAACAATATCATCTCTTCCATTCCAACATGCTTTACTTAATGGACTTCTTCCCATTAATGATGTTTGATTAATATCAATATTTGGGATTTTTAATAAATATTTCAACATATCTATATTACATGTACATGAAGCCCAATAAAATGGAGAACGATTTTGTATTTCTCTATGATTTATATTTACTTTTAAAGTGTTTAGTAAATAATCAACAAATTGTATATTACATGAGTATATTGCATCATATAAAGGTGTCATGTTCTCAAAGTCTAATGATTCCATGTTACAATTGTATTTTAAAAGGATTTTTAATGCAGTAAAGTCTGCACGGGAACATGATATGTGACATAAGGTTTTGTATTCTTTTCCTTTACGACTTTCTACATTTTGGTGTTTTAATGATAAACATTCTTCTAAGTGAGTATAGTCTTTTGATAGGAGGGATTGTATTATTTCGGATGAGGAGGTTAGTTTGTATGTGTTGTTTAAGTAATCTTTTTCTTTTGAAATGTAAAATTTTTCTATTTTGTCTGGGCTAATTTCATAATATTTTATTTGGTATAAACACCATCTTTTTATGTTTTTGAAATTTTCATTTTGGGAATTTATAATTGTTTTATATATAGGTGATAGAAAAATTATTGAATATAGAATTAAATCAAAATATGATAATGAATTTAAAATAAAATTATTATATTTGAAAAATGTGTTTATATTATTTTCTAATTCATTTTGAAATTTAATTAAATTTAATTCTTTTAAAAATAAAAGATGGATTATATATATTTCCCATTTAGAAATTAATTTTTCATCATTTGTATCATAATTATCTTTATTAATGTATTTTCTTCCAATTTTAAAAAAATTAAAAAAATGATAATATAAATAATTGGTAAGGAATGAGAAATAATATGTTGTATTATTTGAATATAAATGATAAAGTGCGCAATCAGTATTAATTTGAATATTTAAATTAAATAAAAAATATGTATTATCAGATAAATTAAATTCATCTAAAGTATCTTTAATTTTTTTCATTAAAGTTGGTTTTACATTTTCTGGTAATTTTGGAAAGTTAGGAGGATTAATTTTAAATGCATTTGTTTTATATATTTTATTTAAAATAGAACTTTCCCATAACATATTTTTATTTAATAATTGAATCAAATAATTCTTTTGATATACTTTTTTTAAATAAAAAAATTAATTAATAACATTATTTTCCCTTTAATTAAATTTATTTGTTATTTAGCAAATAAAAACATAAATATTTCTTCTTTTCAAAATTAGAACCATAACAATTTTTTTATTTATTTATTTTTAATCAAAATGAAAAAATTAAATTAAAAACTAATTATACTACTTAATAATAAGAAAAATAAATAAAAGAGAATCAATATATAAAAATTCAATAATTCAGCTTTATTTCCAAAGAATAAAAATTGTTTTGAATATTGTTAAAAATTAATTGACTTTGTTTAAATTAATAATTAAATGATGAAATTATCTTATTTTTTTAAATAATTTAATTATTGAAATAACAATGTATTATTTACTCTTATTATCATGAAATAAAATATAAAATGGAAAAGTCAATTTCTAAATTAAAAAATGTAATGAAAAAAGTAAATTTATATATTTTAATTTGATTTAAATAACAGTTAAAATTTTTTTGTAAAAGTTATATATTTTAAAATTTAGTTAATTATATGTTTTTAATTTTAATTTATAGTATTTGATTTTTATTTAATTATATCTGCTAATAACATTGGAGATGTATCTTCTTGTTTATTATTTTCTATGTCATTTTCTTCATTTTTATTTGATATATTTTGTTCTTTTTCTTCATTATTTTTAATATTTGATTCAATTGTTTTATGTTCTTCTTTTTGTTTTTCATTTTTTTCTACATCATTTTTTTCTAAATTATTTTCTTCTTTTTTTTCTAAATTATTTTCTTCCTTTTTTTCTAAATTATTTTCTTCATTTTTTTCTAAATTATTTTCTCCATTATTTTCTAAATTATTTTCTTTATTATTTTCTAAATTATTTTCTCCATTATTTTCTAAATTATTTTCTCCATTATTTTCTAAATTATTTTCTACATTATTTTCTAAATTATTTTCTCCATTATTTTCTAAATTATTTTCTCCATTATTTTCTAAATTATTTTCTCCATTATTTTCTAAATTATTTTCTCCATTATTATCATCATCTTTTAATAAATCACTTAATTTTTTCTTCTCATTTTTTTCACTTTTATTTATTTCTTCTTTTTCTATATCATTTAATTTTTTATCTTCTTTTTTAGGTTCTTCTTTCTGATATTTCTCATTTACATCTTTAATATTTCTTATCTTTTCAGTTAAACTTTCAATTCTATTATCAATATTATCATCTATTTTATTACCATTATTATCTTCATTTAATTTTGATTCTAAATTATTCATTTTATATAATTGTTGTAATCTTTCATCGACTTCATTAAAACCTGAATTTTTTTCTCTAGATTCTTTTTGTTTATCTTTATTAATAGCAAATTGTTTTAATTCATCTTTCAAACTTTCAATATATTTTTGTTTTTCTTTTGGATCTCTAATATTATAATCTTTAGGTTGATATTCATGTAAATAATTAATAGGATTTATATTAATTTGATTAATTCCATATTTTTCATATAAATTATTATTATTATTTCTATTTGTATTATAGCCACTATCCATTTTCATTCTATTTAATAAAATATTTGGTTGATTTTGAGAAAAATTAATACCTAAACTTTCTTTTTGTTTATTTGTAATTTTCATAATTTTATTATCCAAAACAGAAATTGATTTATTTTGATTAGAAAAATCCTTATATAAAGAATAGAAATAATCATCATTATAATCTTTTGAATAATAATTATTAATACTATTCCTATTATTATATTCAATATTTTGTAATTTATTTTTATTTTTAATATTTTCAATTTTTTTTGAAATTACATCTTGATTTTCTTTTCCTTGAATTTCATCTTTTTTATGATTCATAGGTAAAACAACATTATGTAAATCAAAATTAACAGAAACAAATTTATCTAAATCATCATCATTATAAAGTGGTTTTCTATTCTTTTCAAAATTATTATATTTCCCTTTAGAATTATAATTTTTTCCTTCATAAATCTTATATTTTTTATCTTTATCTTCATATTCATCAAATTCATTAATTGGTTTTATAACAGATGATTCTTCACTTTTTTTATTAATATTTTTAATTTGATTAAAAATTTCTGGGTCAATAATATATTTTGGTTTTGAATTTATTTCAATTTTAGAAGATAATATTTTTTCCCTATTTTTATCTTCTGGTAAATTTTCTGATAAAAAATCTAAATCAGTTGATTTTTGTAATGGAGGATAAATTAAATCTATTGAAGGTAAAGATGATTTTTTATCATCATCTTGATTAAAATATTTCATTGTGTCTCTTAAATTTCCATTGTAATTTTCTATTTCTTCTTGTTTTTTATCTTCAAAGTGAAATTCTTTATTTTCTTTTTCTTCTTCTTTAGGATTAAATATATCTTGTAATTCTCCTATTTTCATATTTTCTTTATCTCCAAAATGTAAATTTATTATATCTATGTAATTTTTACCATTTTCAACTTTGCTTTCTATTTCTTTTATAAAATCATCTTTATTTATTTCTTTTTGTGTATTTGGATTATTCATTATTTTATCAATTATAAAATCTTCAAATGAAATTTTATTTGTTTCATTTATATTTTGTTGATTTCGAGAATTAGATGTTATTATATCTTCGACAGAAACTAATTTATCTGACATCTTAATTTTAAACTTTTTATTATTATAATTAAATAAAAAAAAAATTTATCATAATTCCATTTAAAACTAATAATTTTAAATTTTGAACTAATTATATAAAATTGAAAATAAATCTTATTTATTATAATTTTATATTATCGGAAAGTCTATAATTATAAGATTTATCTCTATTTAATTTTTTTCCAAATTCAATTTGATAAATATAAAGAAATATTTTTAAATTATTTTTAATATTATTCTTATTTGGCTCAAAGGAAATATGAATATAAAGAATTTGGAGATTATATAGATGGAATTGGAGATTAATTTATAAGAGAAATCCATAATTATAATGGGAAAATGTGTTGTAAAATTATCATATTTTTTTAAAAAACATATTAATGGTTATTCACCAATATGTAAATGGTTAAATGTGAATAATATTCATTCATTTATTATAAAATATGATGAAGAATATACAAGATATATAGGAATTATTGGTTCATAGATTCCAGAAATAATAATTAAATTTATTTATTTTAAAAACTATTAATTTGTTTAAAAAATTTTTTTTCATCTATTTTTCAATTGTAACATTATTTTTTAATTAAAAAATAAAGACAATCAATTAATGGAATGTAAGTTCAAATTTTTGATTTATATATATGTTAATAAAAATATTTAATTATTTAATTGAATTATCTTTTAAATTTATTTTAAAATTGGAAGAAAATACATTAATAAAGATAATTATGATACAAATGATGAAAAATTAATTTCTAAATGGGAAATATATATAATCCATCTTTTATT
>JAJJLH010002332.1:0-26359 GCA_023806865.1 Isotricha sp. YL-2021a | reverse complement strand
TGCTATGTCAAGATGATGTGCTGGTGCAACCACGCCGACAGCGGAAAGGTGGGAGAGGATGACGGAACTACGTTTAAGAATGCCTGTATTGAGGCCATCAAAAACACGGTCAATGAAAAATGGTTCAGCCCCATTGAGAACATCCTCGACTTCCGTTTTTGGGAGGAGGGCGACCCTACACCTGTCATCGTTTCCATCAATCCAGTGGACATTGAGGTCATGTGGGAGACAATAAAGGGCAGAGAGACGTTTGACTGCGAACTCTACGTCAATACCGTCGATGAAAACTACTCCTACCCGTCAGGCCACGGCGTGCGCAAGGAAAACGGCAAGATAAAAGCCTATTAATACTCAAATGAGTGTGGAAAAATCATCTGGAATTTGGTTATGTAGGTGAAGATTGAAAACAAAAAGACATGAAACACAAATATCTTTTCTACAAGGAGGACAACGGCAATGACATCACCGATGTAAACAGCTTCAGAGTGTTCGACACTATCAAGGAAGCCAACGAACATCTGTTACGGGAGGCTAACAAACACATCAACGCTCGAAAGTCAGAGTTTCTAGACCAAGACAAATTCGAGGACTTTAAGGAAGAACTTCTTGCAACCTACGACCCCAAGGCTGAGAATGTACTCTATGACCCCTATTATGAGGTAACGTTTGTAACAAAGAAAATCCCCTACCAAGAGAAAAAATAAATTAAAATTTTCTTGGAAAAACCAAATCAAATCTGGTTATCTAGGTGTAACAATCAAAAATAAAAAGAATATGAAACAGAAACAAGACCAAGTAATTATTGACATCAAGGCTGCTTATGACGCAATGTCTAAGGCTCGTACCTCCTGCACGGAGTACATCACCGAAAAGGTGAAAGAGAATGGCGGTGAAATCGTATTTGACACCGACTATGACGATGAGAATATCACCGTTATGTACGATGGCGGCAATCATCCCGAATACGCCAGCAACTGCTTTAGTTATCTTACCCGCGCCTACATTGACGACGACGAACTGACCTTTGAGATTGAGGAAAGCGACGCCTACGAGGTAGACCGCGTGACAACCGACGACCTCATGGTTATAGCAAAGGCCATCCACGACAGCGTTATGCCGCGTCTTAACGGGCAAAAGGAGGGCGAGTAATGGTAAACGACTACTACATCAAATCGGTGGACTTCACCACCGAGGACGGGGAACGCCTTGTAACCGCGACATTGTCGAACAACGCCGTTGTCAAAATCAGCCCATGCTATGAGTCTTGGCAGCAGTACAACTGCACGACAAACGAAATGCGAACCACCGTAGGAATCGCCGACATCGTGAATGAATGGCTGCACGGTAACGCCGAGGAACCCGAAAGCGACGTAAACAACGAAATCATTGCCGTGGCAACCGCATGGCTGAAAGAAAACCAATCAGAGGTGTTTGGTGGCATTGCCGACTACGACTCCAGAAGCGAACACGCAATGACCGTCATGGACGAGATGAGATGCCCCTTGTCAACCGCAGACAATTCCCTCTACAACACCATGAAAGACAAACTTGAGGAATGGTGCGACGACAACGACTTCGACCCCGACGACTTCGACCCAGACAACATCATCTTCTAAGTCTTTTTGATTAAGGCAAGAACCGCCCTTACCATGGGACGGTTTTTTTGCATATACCCTGCCGTCGTATCTATAACCAGATTTTAACATAAAATTCCACATAAAATTAAATTAATTTTTTTATTGAAAAAATCATCTAATGTTGGTTATATAGGTGTAACAATCAAAAATTAAAAGACTATGCAGGAACACAAAATCACAATGACATTGGAGGTGACAATCACCACCGAGAGCGACAAACTTAACAAAGAGGAAATCGAGGGCGCTGGCTATTGGTTGGTTCATCCAGCCATTGAAAGCCTTGTAACATCACCCGTTGACGGCAATATGGTTACTGCGTTCAACCTGAGCGTGGACGAAGACCAAACCGAAATTAACATCTAAAAAACAACCCAATATGAAAATCACGAAGAAAATAGCAAGCAGACTTGAACTGCGCGACGATGCAACCCCCACTGGCGGCAAAGCCTACAGCGACGAGCGTCTTGACGAATTCATGGAAAGTTTAATGGGTGCACTCCCCTATGGTTCTTCCCTCAAAAAGGTCAACGAAGCCCTTACAGAGTGCGGCATAGAGCCGTTCACCGAAGAAGAGGTGCTGGAAGTTTCCAACGTTGTGACCAAAAAAAAAACCACTGACATCTTCGAAAATACTCAAATGAGTATGGAAAAACCATCTGGAATTTGGTTATCTAATTGAACATTAAAGAATAGAAAGATATGGGATACACACATTATTGGGACTTCACCATCGCTCCCAAATTCATCAACAACGGCCTTGCAATGTTCAAGCAGGCCGTGGAGGCAACCAAATCATGCATCTCCAGCCTCAAAGAGCCAGTCAAACTTTGTGACGGAATGGGTCGCGGAAACCCGATTTTCGATGACACCAAAATCGTATTCAACGGTGACGAGAGCAAGAAAGAGGACTACGAGGGCTTCCTCATCGACATAGAGAAAAACTGCGACGGCTACTGCAAGACACAGAAACAGCCCTACGACATCGCCGTGTGCATCGCCCTGCGGTGCTTCAAAAAAGTATTCGGCTCGGACTTCAGCTTCCGAAGCGACGGTGTAATGAGCAAAGAGCCGAACTGGATTAAGTCACTCCAAATCGTGAATGACTATTTTAAACCAAAGACGTAAAAAACCTCCTTTCTTTTTATTTTTGGCCGCTGCCTTAAAGGTGGCGGTTTTTCTGTATATATAACTCCCCTCGTATGGATAACCAACTCCAGCTCATTTTTTCCATATTAAAAATAAATTGATTTTTCTTGGAAAAACTAGATAAAATTTGGTTATACAAATGAAGTTAAATAAAAACACATATAAGATATGAAAACAAGTAAAAAGAAAGACCTTTACAATCAATATGGTAGAATCAACCGTTTCCGTCTGTGGCTTCTGTGTGAAAAGGACGCCAATCGCTATCTCGATAACAAGGAGTTGGAAGAGTACACAGAGGAGAATCTTGAAAAGGATTTGAAAAGATACACCATCAGTGAGTTGGAGGGAATGCGTAATAACGACCTACGCCTGTTTTTCGAGCCGTGGTATGCCGCACGTATGCCAGAGGGATTTGCCACCCTTAAAAACAAAATGAATGCAATTATAACCAGAAAGAACAACACGGAAGACAAACTCGAAGCCAGACGCAACTCCAGCTTGGACAAAATCATAAAGTCAACCATCGGCAATAAGTTCGAGTTTGGCAGAATGAAAGACGATAATGAGTTTGAGGTTGCATTGTGCAATAGTTGGTTGCTGCCATTCTCCGTCTATATCAGCGATTGCTGCCCACATTTGAGCCTTAATGACTCTACCGCCGTTCTCAACGTCGATTGGAACAAAAACTACGAAGATGACCGTGTATTGGGTTGGGAGGCTGCTGCCAAATTCTACAAAAACAAAAAGGCTTGGGACGATGTTAGCAAGACATTGAAACAATATCAATTTGATATTGTAGACAATAAGACAAAAGCCGAAATAGAGACCAATGAGGTGTTGGCCGAGACATTGAAAATCATCGACCGCGAATTGGAAAACATACCAATTAAAAATTAATTGAAATTTTTTAAGGAAAAACCATCTGTAATTTGGTTATCCAAGTGTAACAAACAAAAACTAACACAAAATGGAAGTAATAATTAACTACCGCAGTAAAGTTTACATCAAAGGTGACAACCTCAAAGAAATCAAAAACAAATGGGAGGCTCTTAATCTGACATCCCAAGAAGGCAATTCGGAATTTGTTGAATTATACTCCGTGGAAGACGCAGAGACCTATCAAGACCTCACAAACGAATTCATTAACAATTAAAAAATAAAATTTTGCAAAAGTGCAATTTTATATTAAAATCAATTTCATTTTCAATTTCTATTGATGGAAAATAAGACATAGTAATTCCAAAAAATAAATTGAAAATTATTTTTAAAATAAATTCAATGGTTGAAGGAATATTATTATTATTATTATTAAAATCTATATAAACGTCACAAGAAAGAATGTCTGATACATAATCAAAAAAATTGTTGAGAAATTCAATGTATCCATAATACAAAATAAAAACTATAAAAGTAATAATATTCATATAAACTTGTAAAAAAAAATAAGAAATCCATAAATAAACAATACAAAAATCATAACAAATAGCCATTATAAATCTCCTAATATAAGAATAATTCGATTTAATAAAATGAGGTTGTAAACAAATTAAATTAATAGCTTGTCCAGTTAAAAAAAATAACAAAGAAACTAAGCAACCAAATAATATTTCAGCTTTTGATAAACGATAATTACGAATTACATGATTATCTTCATGATTAATATCTAATTGTCTTTCATTTTCTTTTAAAATAATTTTCCCTTCAAAAGCTAATTTAATATGATTTTCATCTTTAGGTTGAAAAAATTGAAATCCTCTACATTTTCCATTTAAATAATGATTATAAGTATATTTATTATTACATAACCAACACCATTGATAATTACATTCTGCACAAGTTATATGATTACATCCTTCATTTTTTTCTGTATATGTTCCACAATTTGGACATTTTTTTATAAATTTATTTTTTGCATATTCTTTTATATTATTATCATCTATTTTTTCATTACATAATTTATTGTTATGTGGTTCATTTAAACATATAAAACAATATTCATGTCCATTTTCACATTTAACATTTTTTATATTTTTATCTTTGTTTTTTGTTAGGAAACTATTACAATTCGGATAAGGACAAAATTTTTTATTTGGATTGTTTATTATTTCTAATTTTAATGAATATAAGTTGTATTTTTCTAATAATTTTTCATTTTTTGATATGATATTTATTATCATATCATCAGGAATTCTTTCATCACATTCATAATCTAAACATTTTATAAAATTAAGTTTATTTTCTAATATTTTTGCTTTTAAATAATTATACCAACAATTTTTACAAAAATAATGTCCACAATTATTTAATATTAGTCTTTTATTTTCACCTAAATTTCTAAAACAAATAGGGCAAATAAATTTTTCACCAATATCAATTGATGAATTATTGTAAGATGAAATATCATTATTTTTATTTAATTGATTGATATTAATATTAAAATTATCATTAACATTATTATTAAAATTATTATTAAAATCAATATTAAGAACACTATTTCTATTATATATATTATTATTATTACTAGAATTATTTAATGATATTGATATATCATCATCATTAATTTCATATTCATCATTTATATGGTCATTTTTTAATTTACCACAAATAAAACAAAGGTCTTTTTCTGAGCTATAATCTCTTATATAATTATGTTGAATTTTACCATTAATTTCATTTAAATATTCTAATGCTTGATCTAAATTATTTGGATGAAAATAGGAAATTAAATTCTTTGAATATTTTTCATTATAACCAAATTCTATTAAAGTCATATAAATTGGAGAATTAATAATTGAATTATTTGTCTTCAAACTTTGATTATTTGATACTATACTATTATTTATTTCAAATCTATTTTTGATTATAATTTCAGAATGTTGATTCTTATAATCAATATCCTTAAATTCATTATTTAAATTTTTTGAATTTACAATCATTGAATGATTATGTGTATTTTGTGGATTTATTTTTGATTTTATATCTTCTTTTTTAATTGTCTCTATAAACATTTAATATAATTTTTTAATTATTATTAACATTTTCACTATTTTTATTAAATTAATTTATTTAATAATTATATTAAATTATACTTAAATATTTTTTTGATTATGTAATTGTGATAAAATTTCATTTATTAATTCATAATAAATCAAATGTCAAATGATAATAAAAAAGAAAAATTAATTTTTAATAATGATAGTCAGAATTCTGATTCATATATAGAAGTATCAGGATCTTTTTCAATGACATCAGAACAATTAGATAATTATATAGAAGATAAAAATATGAATGATATAGAAGCATTAGATGAAATGGGATTTCCAAGAAAAACAATAAAAAAAGTATATGCATTTTTAAATCCAATAAATATAACACAAGCAATTACATATTTAACAACAGAAAATGGAATTTACAATCATAAATTTTTTGAATATCACAATAAAAAATCAGATAAATGTTTCATATGTGGTGAAGATAGAACACATCATAATAATTCAACTCAAATTATAAATAATGATAATAATAAAAATTCATTTGTTGATAGTTTAGATTCATCATTCTATGTAAAAAGTGAGAATGATTCTGAAAATAAAAATTTATTACCTGAAAATCAAAATAAAATAGAAATTCAAAACAATAATATAGAAATAAATAATAATAATAATTATAATAATGATGAATTATCTACATCATGTTTATTATGTGAAGAAATTTTAACAGAAAATGATTTAAAAATAAACACATTACCATGTAATCATAAATTTTGTGAATCATGTTGGTTAGAATATTTAAAAGAAAAAATTTCCAATGCTCGTGTACAAAATATAACATGTATGCAAAATAAATGTAAATCAGAATTAAATGAAAAATTTATATTATCAATAATAGGAAATGATGAATTATTAAAATCAAAATATGAAAAATTCAAAATAAAAGAAAATATATTAAACAATCCAAACATGAAATTTTGTCCTTATCCCGATTGTGACTCCTATGCTGAAAAGAAAAAATCTCGTAATGTAAAATGTAAAAAAAACAATCATGAATTTTGTTTTGAATGTCTTAAACCATGGCATTTTGGTTCATGTTCAAATAATATAGATAAAGATTTTGTTTTATGGAAAAAAAATAAATTAGTAAAACAATGTCCAAAATGTAAAATGTGGACAGAAAAAAATGAAGGATGTAATCATATGACTTGTCCTGAATGTCATTTTCAATGGTGTTGGCTTTGTAGAGAACCTTATAGTGATACTCATTATGAAGTTGGTGGTACTTGTGCTGGATTACAATTTGAAGATGATTGGAAATATCAAAATTGTTTATTTTTAAATGTTTATAAATTTATTGTTTTTTATTGTATGGTAATTGCTATTTTTCTTTATGGATTACCTATGTTAGTTATTTTATATTTGAAAGATAATATTCTTTATGAATTAAATTGCTTTTGGTATTATATTTTTTTTTTGATTATTGTTGGTTTTTATTTTATTTGTTATGAGATTATCTGTTTGGAAATTTTTTCTTTGTTTGTTATTGCTATTTTGAGTTATCATCCTTTACTTGGATTGATTATGCAGTGTTTTTATGATTTATAATATTTTATTTTAGTTTTATTTTTTTTTTGGTTTTTGTTTTTTTTATTTTTTTGTGGTTTTTTTTAAATTTTTTTTTCTTGTTTTTTAATAGTTTTTAACAAATGATTTTTTTATTTATTGTTTTGATTCAATTTTTTTATAAAAACAAATTTATTTTAAATCAAAAAAAAAAACTAAATCTATTTTATTTATTAATAAAAAATTTAGACTATATTAATTTCAAAATTTAATTGTTTATGATTTACATATACAAAAAGAATTAAGAAGAAATAATTTTTTTCATCATTTTACAAAACTCCTCAAAAGAAATACTACCATCCCCATTAATATCAATAGACTTAAATTCTTCCTTTAATTGCATTTCAACTTTCTCAGAATTATTTTTTGAATTTTGCATAAATCTCTTTTTAATTTCTTCAAGTGAAATATCACCTGAATTATCTCTATCAAAATACCCAAAAGCAAACTTTAAATAATTTCTACTCATAAAAATTTTAGGATCCACAGCAGCTCTTACAAATTCTTCATATTCAATAAAACCATTATGATCAGTATCAATATTATTAAAAAGACAATCAACTTGTTTTTCAACTTCTTCTCTTGTTAATTTCCAATATTTTTCAATTCCCTTTATTAATTCTTCTTTTTCAATTCTACCATTATTATTCAAATCAATTTTATTAAAAAGTTTCCCTGCTTCAACACATTGTTCAATATTAGTATTATGATGAACTAAATAAGCAATAACAGTACATCTTAACATATTATCACTATTATATTTAGTTAAATTACTTATCATTTGTTTTGCAAGTGAATGAGGTACAATATTAATTTGATCTTTTTTTTTAAATTCTGCTGTTTTAAACCATGAATGATTCAAAGCTTCAGAAGCTGAAATTCTCTTATTTGGATTATATTCTAATAATTTAGTAATTAAATCCTTTGATTCATCACTTAATAATGGAAATGGATGATTTGTCATATCATATTTTCCAATTTTAACATTTTCTAATATTTCATTATCATCTTCACCATCAAAAGGTGGTCTCCCAGTTAATAAAATATACATTATTACACCACATGACCAAATATCACATTTTTCATTATATTTCCTTTTAATTACTTCAGGTGCCATATAATACGAACTTCCAACATAACGATTCTCACTTTGTCCTTTTTCTGATATTTTTGCTGTTCCAAAATCAATTATTTTAACTTGTAAACAACCATTTTTTTCTCTTTCTGTTATCATTATATTTTCAGGTTTTAAATCTCTATGAATTATATTTAAGGAATGACAATATGTTATTGCTTTGAATATTTGATTCATTATAAATGCAGATTGACCTTCATCAAATTTACCTACTTTTATTATTTCATTAAATAATTCACCATCAGGACAATATTCAGTTATTATATAATATAAATTTGAAGTGGAAAAAAAATCTAGTATTTTTAAAATCTTAGGATGATCTAAATTTTTTAATATTTGAATTTCATTTAATATTTCTTTTTCTTCAGATGGTTTATTTTTTCTTTTTTTTATTAATTTCATAGCAAAATCTTTTTTTAAATCTTTATGTTTAACTAACCAAACTTCACCAAATGCACCAGTTCCTAAAATTTTAATTTTATTATATATTTTTTCTGGATTTATTTCATTTCTAGATATTAAAACATCATTTGTTAATGCTAATTGGTTTGATTTTATTATATTTTGAGTATTTTTTTTTTCTTTTGGTGATTGAATTGAACCTTTTTTATTTTTTATCTTTTCTTCTGCTTCAGCTTGTCTTTCTCCTCCTGTATCTGCTGTGTTATCTTTTGAATATTCTTTTGTTTGTTTTTCTTGTTTTGTTTGTTTTTTATTTGATTTTGTATTCTGACATACTCCCATTTTACTTATTTTTTTTAATGAATTTTGTTTTATTGATTTTTTTTATTTTTTTATCAACAGATTTTTATGATTTTTAAGTTTTTTTTTCTTTATTTCAAAGAAATAATAATTAGATAATAAATATTTAATATATATAATTTTTTATGAAAGTTTTTTTATACTTTTTATGTAACATATTTTAATAATTAAAATCTTTGTTTTTTCAAATAAATATATAAGAATTTATAAAAAAAATTTATCAATTATAAAAAAAATATAAAAAAAATTTAATAAATAAAAATTAAAAAAATATATCAAATAATTAAACATTTTTAATAATTTCAAAATAATAATTTTATAATAAAAATAAAAATTGTTTATTAATTAAAAATGATATTATCTTACAACCAAGCAAAAAAAGAAAAGGATTTGGATACATCCTTAGATTCAATTAAAACAGAAAAAATAAATGAAATAGAAGAATTACTTTCAAAACAAAGTAAATACAAAATATATAATTTTTAAAAAAGAGGATGTTGAAAGAAAATCAAATGAATCATCAGATGAGATTTTTAATAAAAATTTTTTAGATTATGAAAATAATCAAAATCAAAATACAAATCCAGGAAATTTATTTTTAAATAATAACATTGAACAAAAAGAAACTTCAAATGTAAGTAAAGAAGTAAGTTTATCAAGAGGAGAAGAAGAATTTATTCAAAAAGATATTTTACAAGAAATAGAAAAAAGTCCTAAGAAAAGAATGTCAAATGGAAGTTTCAAATATGAAGAAAAATTCGAAAATAGATCAAAAGATTCAAAAGAATCAAATGAAGGTTTTACTAATAAAAATTTTATTTTAAAATCTGCTCTTTGTCAAAATGATAATGTTAATGAATATAAAAATCATTCTTTTTCTTCAAAAAATAAAGATAATAGTAATAATAGATTTTCATAGTAAAAATATTTTTTTTTAATTTTTTTTATTTTATTTTAGTTTTATGCCTCAAAATTTAACTAATGAATCTGGGGATATTGAGAATAATATTGATGATATGAATAATTATTTTGGTGAACTTTCTTTATGGAATCAAAAACAAAAAAATGTTAATTCTTCATTTTTTCAAATTAATGATTATAATAATAATGAAAATAATAATAATAATCAAAATATCTTAAATAATAATAATATTCAAAATTCAAATAATAATATTATAAATAATAATACTATTCAAATTAATAATTTGAATATTAATAATAATAATCAAATTAATATTCAAAATCAATCAAATTATTATTCTATTATCAATAATAATCAAAATATTAAAAATCCAAATAATGAATTTGAAGAAATAAATGAAGATACAAATAAAATGAATCAATATCAAATGAAATATTCTCAATTTAATCAAAATATTCAAACACCATTAAATATGAAAAATAAAAATTATCAAATAAATACAACTCATTCAAATTATGAAAGATTACCTTTAGAAGAAATAATAAAAAATTGTTATACAATATGTAAAAATCAAACAGGATGTCGTTTTCTCCAAAGAAAAATAGATGAAAATCCAAAAATTTCAAGTGAATTAATTTATCCAATAATATCAGATAAAATAAGAGAATTAACATTAGATTCTTTTGGTAATTATTTCATTCAAAAAATAATAGAACAATTATCAATAAATCAATTAAACGAAATTTTAAATGGTCAAATCTCAGGAAATTTTTTAGAAATTTGTTTAAATCCTCATGGAACAAGAGTAATACAAAAATTATTAGAAAGAATATATAATAATCAATATTTATTAAATATATTCCATAATTTACTAATACCAAATTTATTAGAAATTGTATTAAATTCAAATTCAACTCATATTATAATTAAATATATAACATTAGTAAAATATCCTCAAAATGAAACAGTTGTTAATTTCATTAAACAAAATTTATTTGGTATAGCAACACATAAACATTCATGTTGTACATTACAAAAAGTAATTGAAAATGTTGATTCTAATCAAAGGAAAATGTTATTAATTTCTCTAGCTCAAATTTCTAATATGTTATTTAATGATCAATATGGGAATTATGCTGCTCAATTTGCTTTGTCTTTAGATGATAAAGATGCTAATAAAATTATAGTTAGAAATTATTTAATTGATTTTAAAAATAATACAAGTCATAAATTCTCTTCAAATGTATTTGAAAAATGTTTACAACATTGTGATTTTGAAACTAAACAAATGGTAATTAAAAGATTATGTAATTATGAAAATGTAAGATCATTATTATATGATATGTATGGAAATTATGTTTTACAACAAACTATGGTTGCTTCTAATGAACCATATAGAACTATGTATATTCAATTAGTTGCTCCTTTACTTGATGGATTGAGACATTTAACTTTTGGAAATATTGTTATTCATAAAATAATGACTAATTTTCCTGAAATTATGAATTATATTAAAATTAATAGGAATAATTATTTTCAAAATATGAATAATATGAATAATATGAATAATATGGGAATGGGATATTTTAATATGAATAATATGAATATGAATCAAATGAATATGAGATTTAATAATCAAAATATGAAGTAAAGGATTTTTAATAATTGAATTTTTTTAATCTTTTTATATATTTATTAATTATAAGCTTATCCATTTTATTATATGGCATTTTATTATAAAATTAAAAAATTGTCTACGTTCTTTATTTAGTATAAAATAATTTATTTTTTAATATTAATTATCCTTTTTATAAAATTTATGATTAATAATGAAGTAAATAATTTTAAATTATTTATTAATAAATAATTATATGGAATATTTTTCTAAAAAATTAGATTAAAAAATATAAAATAATATTTATTATTTTTTATATTTTAAATTTATTTTTTATTTCTATTATTATTAATAATTAATTATGATGTAACTAAATATTGTTAAGATAAGTTTCAAAATAAAGAAAATGAAATAAAATTAATTTTAAATTATTATAATATAAAATGATAAGTCCAAATAAAAAAATTCAAAACGAAAATGAAAATTTAAAACAAGATGAAAATATATTAGAAATAATAGAAAATGATTCCCTAAATAAAATAAATGAACAACAAAAAAAAAAGAAAAATATACATAAATATAATATTAAATGTTTAAATAAATGTACTCTATATTTATTAACACTTACAATTAAACACGAAAAAACAAATGTAGGATATCAATTTAATAATAATAAAAACGCATATTTTTGTCCAAATATATCAAGTTTTCAAATTTTATCATTTTTAAAACAAAAAGAAGAGTTAGAAGGATTAAATATAAATAGTAAATTAAATTTACAAAAATTATTAACAACTTCAGAAAATAATAAATTTCTTGAACAAAATATATCATTTCCAATTGAGAATTTAAATCCAATTAAAAATGAAATTTCTATATGGGATGATCCATCAGTTTCTTTATTATCAAATGATAATGGAAATACATCTTGTATTTTAATAGAATTTGATTTAAATAGTTGTAAAGAACAAAATAAATATTTTAAAGAGATTAATAAATCATTTACAGAAAGAGAAATTAAATGTAATTTAAATGGAATAGTTCATGAAAAAGAATTATTAAAAAATGATATTTCATTTTCAATTGATACTAAACAATTAGTTAAATCAATTGGTTATAGAATTGAAGATTATAAAAAAGAATATTTAAATTCAAATAATAAAAAGTTATTTAAATATAGAAATACATTCATGACTCAAATTATAAAAAGTCCTAATATAGGTATAATAATATCAACAAATAATAAAAAAGATTTAATTAATATTGAAAAATTACAAACTAATTTTAGTTCAATATTAAATAAAAAATTTATTTTATTAAAATTATTTATTGCAATTAATATTCCAAATTATTTATCAAATAAAATAAAAATATCAGATGATATAATGAGTAACAGTAATTTTTCTCAATCTTCAAAAGGAATTCCTACATTAAGTATTAATAGTGAAGGTGATTCAATTAATAATTTTAATTTTTTAAATAATGAATTGAGTATTAATAATTCTCCTCATTCTTCTTTTTTAAATAATTCAGAAAGTAATGATAAAATTAATTTAAATAATAGTTTTTCTCATAAACAAATTCTTGGAAAATATTCTGAATTTAATTTTCATAGTTTAGGAAAATTTAGTTATTTTATTCCTAAAAAACAAAAGGGAAATATTTTTAATAATTATAATAAAAAAGAAAAAAATAATAGTCAAGAAATAAAAATTAAACATATAATAATAAATAAATTTAATGAATTTTCAAATGAAATATTTAAAAAATATAAAACAAAATCAAATTATCTTTCAAATTTTTTAATATTTAAAAAAAATATAAAAATCCTATTTTCAAATAAAAAAAATTTTCGTTTATTATTAATAGAAGATTTTTTTAAAATATTTGAAAGAATAAGTTCATTTGGTTTAACATTTCCAATAATAAATGAAAAAGGGAATTATCAAACAATAAATTATTCACCATCATTATCATCTTTAATTTTATATATTAAAAACAATGAATTATACGAATCATTTTTATCAAATCATTTAAGTTCAATTTCAACTCAAAGTAATGGTGAAGATAATATTATAATAAATAATATTTTTCAAATAAATGATTTTTATTCAGAAAATACTAAAAGTTATTTATTAGGACAATCAATTTTATTTGAATTTAATGAAACAAAACCTCCTTTTTTAAGATTGTCTTTAAATGAACAAATAAATAAAATTTTATATCCTATTTTTAATTCAAATATAAAAATTAAAATTGGAGAAATTGATTTAGAAAAAAGTTATTTTGTTATTTCTTGGAATCCTATTAATTCATATGAAAATCAAACTAGTTTTTTATCTTATTATAATTTTAATGGTTCTTTAATTGGGATTTTACCTATAAAATTGGAAATTAATAAATGGTTAGCAAGAATTTGTGTTAATGAAAATGAAAGTTATTATAAAATTGGTAATGAATTAAAGAAAAATATTTCTAAAATAGAAAATTTTTTATTCAATTATAATTTTTATAATGAAAAACAAAATATTCCTAATATTTTTTCTTCAGATTACGAATTTTATTTAAAAAATCAATTATTTTCTCATAAATAAAAAATTCCTTTTATGACAAAATGTAAATAATAGAATATATTAATTAGAATATATTAATATATTTATTTATAAATCAAATTATCTTCCTATAAAATAAAAATAAATAAAGGTTTATTATTTAATAATCTAAAAAAAAAATTTTAAAATTTCTTTCCCTAAAATAATATTCAATAAACCAAAAAAAATTAAAAAAAAAATTAAAAAAATTTACAAAAATACCTTTAAAAAAAATAAAATTAAAAATGGAACCCACAAAAAAATACAACGCAATAGTAATCGGAGGTACAGGTGCAGTAGGTCGTGAATTAATAACCCATTTACTTAACTCAAATGAATATTCTAAAATAACAGCATTTGTTCGTCGTACAATAGATCGTTGGTCTTACCTTTCAGAATCCCATAAAAAAATATTAAACATAATAAAAGTAGATAATTTAGATTTTCTCTCATCTTCAAAAGAAGAATTACAAAAAAAATTAAATGATTCAATTCAATATGATGTTTTATTCAATGTTTTAGGTAGTCGAGTCAATAAAGGAGAAGAAGAATTTAAAAAAGTAGATTATACTTATGTTATTCAAAGTTGTGAAATGTGTGAGAAATTAAATATAAAACATTTTTCTCATTGTTCATCAATGGGAACAAATAAAGATTCTTGGTTTCTTTATATGAGAATTAAAGGAGAAGCTGAAGAAGAAGAAATGAAAAAAAATGTTGATTATATTACAATTTTTAAACCTGGAATGATTTTAAATAGAGATAATGATTCGAGACTCGGAGAAAATTTTGCTTCGTGGATTCCATTTGTTCCTAAAATTGATGTTAAGGTACTTGCTAGAGCTATGTATTTAAATGATATTCAATATCAAAAATTGGAAGTTAAAGAAAAAAAAAAAGTTAAATTTGAAAATAATGATATTTTGAAAATTGTTGAAGATGAAATTAAGGATATGTAATTTTTTAATATTTAAATTAAGATTATTTTAAAATTTTGTTTTTTTTGAAAAAATAAAAAATTTTTTTGTAGTTTATTTATTTTTTTTAAATATTTGGATTTTGAAATGATTTTAAATGAGATATTACTGGAAGTGGAATATCAATATCATTTATTTCAGCACCTTTTTTTCCTTTAATCATATCAAATAATTTTTCATTATTTTTTTTATCAATTGAAGATAAAGTTCTTTTTATATTAGATTTTTCATTCTCTTTATTCATTTTAATTGACAATTTTTCTTTTTTCTTATGTGTATTTGAATTATTATTTTCAATTAATTCTTTTGTATTTTCCATAACTGACATTTTCCTTCTCATTGATTTATTAAATGCAATCATTAAATCATCATTTTGTATTATATCTAAAGAATCTTTAATTAATAAAGACCATTCTAAAAAACTATTTTTATTAGGAAATTCATCAATAATTTTTTTAATCAGTGAATATTTATTTGATTTTTCATTAATTTTAAAAAATTTATAAATTTTGATTATTGGTTGAAAGAATTCTAATTTTACTTTTTTTGTAGGAGAAACATTAAATTCTCTAATTAATTTTTCAATTGGATTTTTTATTTGTTGTAAAAAATAATCTCCATTATATTTTTCAATATCTTTTAACCAATTAATTACATCAAATTGTTCTAATTCTTGATAATTAAAATGTAAAGTATTATCATTATTTATATCCATAAATTTAATAAGAAAATAAATTTTACTTGCAAATTTTCCTATTTGAAGAATTTTAATTAATTGTTTGAAATTAAAGAATATATTATAATCATTTATTATATGATTTTTGAAATCTAAAATTGAAACATTCATATTAAAACATTTTAAAGTAATAATTTGAGTAATATCATTTTCATTTGTATAAATAAAATTATATTTTTCTTCATTTAAATTATAATTATTTTTTTTTGGTTCAGTTAAAAATATTTTCATATTAAAAACTGGAAGATGAGAATTTAATCTATCTAATATAAATCTAAATTGTTTGAATCCAAAAAGATATTTAATAACATAAAAATCCCAAAAAAGAAAATTTATATTATATAAATAAAACAATAATTCAAAATCAATAAATTGTTGAATTTTAATTGAATTAGAAGGAACTGTATAAGTAATTAATGGTAAGATTATTGTTACTTTATAATTTTTTTTTGGAGTAATCCATAAAAAACTATATGAATTACATTTTTCATTATTTTTCATATGTTTAATATAAGGATGAATAGAATATGATTTTACTTTAGCATCAATTTTATCATTTTTAAATTTTAAGTCATTATCATCATAATCAATTTCATGTTCAATTTTAATTGAATCTTTATGCTTTTTTGGTAACTTTAATGATTTTATTGCTTTTATTTCATTTTCAATTTCTTTTGTTGAAAAATCTTTTAAACTCAATAGAGCATTATATATTGATTTATCATCTAATTTTATTTTTTCATAATTATTTTCAAATTTTATTATACTAATTAATAATTTTTTAAATGTATTTATTCCTTTATAATAGAATAAAGGAAGTAATGAAAATGGGAAATCAATTTGATAATTTTTATTTAAGTAATTATTATAATAAGGTTCTTTTTGTTCAGATGGATCTTCAAAATAAATCATTAAAGATGTTAATTTTAAATAAATTTTCTTTTTTGTTGGTCCGAAAATATAATTCTTTTCTAAAGATGTTGTTAAATTTTCATTTTTATTTTTTTTATAATATTCAATTTTTTCTTTTATTATTCTCTCATATTTTAATTTATGATTAAAAATTTCCTTTTCATTATAATTTAAATTCATATAATCAGAAGTATGAAAAAAATCACTTTTATAATAATTAAAATTATCAATAAGTTTATTATTATTATTTAAATTATCATAATTTACAATATTTTTTATTTTAAAAGGAAAAGAACCAAGACTTCTAAATGAATTAGTAGAAGAAATAGTATTATTAAAATCTTTTTTACTTATTTTAGAATTAATTGCAATTGATGGAATTAATTCTCCTTTATTATTATAAATAGGACATAATTTTGGTATTTTTATTGATCTAAAATGTTCATGTCTTAAAATGTTTAATGATAAATTATTTTTTTTTAATTGAATTAATCTCTTTTCTTTATTGATATTTGAATCTCTATCTGTGTAACTTTTCATTAAATATGGTAATGTTTCTGAATAAAATGAATTGTCTTGTTCTAAATAGTAATTATTAAATGAATCTGTATTTTCTATTACTTGCTTTGTAAGTCTATTTATTGATTCAATAAATTGAGTATGAGTTTGAGATAACATTTTATAAGTTTTATAAAAAAATTATTATTATTTATTTATAATAACTTATTAATTTATTTTATTTTATTTTTAAAATGATTTTTTATAATTTTATTAAGGATTATTATTATTATTTCTGTTTTCTTTTATATTAATATTTAAATTGTCTTTTATTAATGGTTTTGTAATTAAGATTTTATTTTTATTATTTCTTATTATTTCACATAAATTATGATGTTTATTATTTATTAAAATTTTTTTTGGAGTTTTATTTTTTCTTTCTTCTTTATTTTCTTTTTTTTCTAAATTTCCATTAAATACATTAACACAACTTATATTATGTTTAACAGATTTTTCATAAGATAATTCTCTTGATTTATAATATGATTTTTCTCTAAATGATTTATTATGTTCTTTATTTCTCGTATTATCTTTCTTTTTAATATATTTAAATAACTTTTCTTTATCTGGAAATCTCTCTATTTGAAATGGATAATTTTTATTTAAATTTATTTTTTTTAATGATATATCTTTTGATATTGTTGAATAAATTGAATTAGAATTCAGTGAATTAATATTATTAAAATTTATATTTAATAAATTTGAATATGTTCCATTTATATTACCAATTGAATTATTATGTTTTCTATATAATTTTGTTTCAATATTTTTAATTTCTTTATCTTTTTCAGTTAATAAAAGTTTTAATTTATTTTCATTTTCTGTTAAATTTGAATTCATTTCTTCTAATTGTTTTACTTTTAATTTTAATGTATCTAATTTGTTTTTATATTTCATTACTTTTTCTTCAATTTTTTGTAAATTATCCTATATTATTATAAATATAAAAATTACTAATTTTATTTTTAATCTTTCATTTTCTTCTATAAAATATTCAATTTTCTCTTTTAAACTTTGGGTATATAATTTTAATTGATTTTGAATTCCAATTTGTTCTCTTAAATCACTTTCTTCTTTTCTTAATAATTTTTCATAATCATTAGCATAAAATTCAGGGGCTTTTTTTTCATAATTATTATAAAGTTCTAAAAATTTCTTTTCTGAATTTATTGAAATTGCAATATCAAAAGATGATTTTATATATTCAATTAATGTCATTAAATTTTGTTTTTCTAAATTATCATATTCTAATTTTTTTTCATCTAAATTTTCTTTTCTTTCTTTCTATAATTTCTATATGATAAAAATATATTTTACATCTTTAATATATGAATTTTTAATTTGTAAATATAAATTAATTAAAGCTTTTTTTATTTTTTGTTCTTCATTATTCATTTAAAAAAAAATTAAAATTTTTAAAAAAATTCAATATAATAAAACTTATTTTAATAAAATAAAATAAAAATGATTACATCTCAATTAGAAAGAATAGATAAAATAACAGACAAAATATTTTTAGGTGACTTAACATATGCAAGTAAAATAGAAACATTAAAAACAAAAAAAATATCAAGTATAATATCATTATGTGGAAAATTATCTCCAAAATATTCAAACACATTTAATCAAAAAATAATATATATTGAAGATTTACCAAGTGAAAATATAATACAATATTTTAAAGAATGTATAGAATTTATAGAAAAAAATAAAACAATTTATATTCATTGTTTATGTGGAATAAGTAGAAGTCCAACTATTGTGATTGCATATTTAATGTGGAAAAAACATTCTTCTTATTTTGATACTTTTCAATTTGTTAAAAAAATTAGAAATTCTATTAATCCAAATGGTGGTTTTACTCAACAATTAAAAATTTTTGATAAGTTATTAAAAGATAATAAATATGATTTAAGTTTAATAGATTTTTCTAATATTAAATGGAGGCCTGCAAGATTTATAATATAATGCAATTTTATTTAATTCTATATTTTTTTTTTAACAAAATATTTTATAATAATATAAATAAATGAGTGTAGAAAATATAAAAAATAATAATGATAAATAATTTTTTAAAATTAATAATAAAAAAAATTAAAAAAGAAAAAATTAAAAATATATCATTTAAATAATAAATAAAAAAAATAAAAAATGTCTCAATCAAATAATAATGCAATAACTATAGCAGGAAATAATATAATAACAACACCATATGAAAAAGTCTTATCAATAATAAATGATGCCAAAAAATTTATAAATATGATGAGTAAAAATCAAACTAAATTAATAAGAGATTTAGAATGGGTAATTAAAGTTATAACAAGTCATTCCCTATATACATATGAATTAAAAGATAATGAATTAATTCAAAAATATTCAAATGAAAATCAAGATTTTAAACAATTTGTTGAATTTGTTTCTGAATATAATGAAGAAGTTATTCAAATGAATAAAAAAACAGATTTAATTAATTCAAAAAGTTTAAAAATGAATAACGAATTATTAATACCATCATTTAAATTAAAAAGAAAATTCCATATTAAAAATAATTCAAATGAAAATGTTATTATAAAAAAATATAGTGGAAATAACTTACCAAGACAAAAATTAAATTTAAATTCTTATAATGGAAATGATTCAAATAAATTATCAGTTAATTCATTAAAAGCAATGATTAAATATAATAATAATAATTATATTTCAACATCACCAAATTATAATCCAATGAAAAATTCTCCAATAAAAAAATCTCAATTTGTAAATTCCCCATTTAACAATTTAATAAAATCAACAGAATTAACATTTAAAAGTCCAAATCGTTTATTAAATATAGGAAAAAAATTTCCATTAACAAAAGAAAATCACAATTCAGATTTATATAAAAAGCAAAATCAAAGACCAAGTTCATCAGAAATAAAATCTCAAAAAAATTCATTAATATACATAGAATCATTATTATCAAATTCAAATTATGATTTTAAACAAATATTCGATAAAGAATTTAACATATTTGAATTAAAAAAAATAGTAGGTCATTCAAATGTTTTACCAATAATGGGTAAATTTATTTTAGAAGAATTTGGTTTAAATAATGATAAAATAATTCAAACAAGTAAATTAGAATCTTTCTTAATAAATGTAAGTAATCAATATTATACAACAGTACAATATCATAATAGTATTCATGGTGCTGATGTTACTCAAACAATATGTTTATTTTTTTTAAATAGTAATATTGAAGAAGTTTGTCAAACTAAAGTATTAGATTTATTAAGTATAATAATTGCTGCTTTAGGACATGATATTGGTCATCCTGGATTAACAAATAATTTTCAAATAAATGCTTCAACTGATATGGCAATAACATATAATGATATATCATGTTTAGAAAATTTCCATAGTGCTAAATTATTTAAAACAATTAAAATAGATGATAATAATATTTTCGAAATATTAAATGATACTGATTATAAATTAATAAGAAAAAGAATTATTAGTGAAATTTTAGCAACTGATATGGCAAATCATGGTAAAGTAATGACATTAATAAAAGCGAAAATTCCAAATGAATTATTTGAAAATAAAGAAAATATAAATGAAAATAGGAAATTTGAATTATTAAGTAAAAATCCAAAAACTCAATTTGAAGAACAACAATCACTTTTAGATTATTTAATCCATGCAGCAGATTTAGCACATAATACAAAATTATTTAAAATTTCAATAACTTGGGTTGAATTATTAACAAATGAATTTTGGTTACAAGGTGATAAAGAAAAAAGAATGAATTTACCAGTAAGTTTCCTTTGTGATAGAATTGGTTATGATATTCCATCATCTCAAGTTGGTTTTATTAAAGGTTTTGTTATTCCTACTTTTGATATTTTAATTACTATGTTTCCTACTTTAAATTATACTATTGAAAATGCTAAAATTAATTTAAATGAATGGCAAAAATTAGTTGAGGAACATAGACTTACTGGATGGACTCCTAGGGATAAAGGAAATGGGAAAGAAGATAATTTTGATAAGGGTATTAGTGAAATTAGTAAAAAATCTTTTACTGCTAATTGGGGGAAACCTAAGTTGATTATTGTGAAGAAACCTAAGTAAAATTTTGATTTTTTTTTAAATTTTTTATTGGTTTTTTTTAATTTTTTTTTGTTGATATTTTGTTTTTTTTTTTAAATATTTATTATTAGGGATTATTTTTATTATTTTTATTATTTTTTAAGACTTTTTTATAAAAGAATTAACTGTTTTAAATTAAATATAAAAAAAATAAGAATTAAATCATTAAAAAAAAGATTTAAAATTTAATAAAAAAAAAAAACTCAATAAATAATATAAAAAATGGGTTGTTGTTCATCTCATACAAGAGACAATTTATTTGAGCAATCAGAGCCTATAAACTTATCAATAATAGAAAACGAAGAATTAAAACAAGCACAAACAATAATATCATTAATAATAAAAATTCGTAATAGAATAATATATTTATATCATAAATTAATATACTCAACTGGGGGATGTTTATATATAAATCCATCAATGTCATTATGTGTAAGAAATATTTTTTATAAAATATCAGCAGAATTTAATGGTGATTTTAGTAAAAGTGAAATTGTTTATATGGAAGATCCACCTTATTTACAAACTGATATGTTTTTATTTTCAGATGAATTGAAATTATTATTAAATCAACTTTTTGATTTTCTTTCTGAATTAAGAGGGTATAAAAATATTTTAAGACAAATTGATAATGATTCTCCTACTTTATTGTATTTAGAATATGAAAATAAATCTAATATTTCTCAAAGGAATTTAGATAAAATTAGATTAGCTATGGATTTATTTAAACAATTATTAAATATGAGACAAAAAATTTGGAATCAATATAAAAATGAAGTTTATTTATTAGTTAAGAAAAATTATGAATATTTAGATAAAATTAATACAATTGGGAAAGAGGCTTTTGAAAAAAAAATAACTGATATTTATGAAATTTGTATGTTGAATTATAATGAGAAAGATAATAATACTTCTAAAAATCCTATGTTTTCTAATATTCAAAGTGCTAAAGAAAATTGGTTAGCTTTAATGAAAAATGACAATGATTCTGATATTGATTTTTCTTTACATCAAAATTAAAAATTATTATTTTATAAATGTAATTAAATTTTTTTATTAGTTATTTTGATTGATTTAATTATTGTTTAAAAAAATCAAAAACTAATAAAATAATTAATAATATTTGAAAAGTCTTTTAAAAATATTATTTAATAAATATTTTATTTAAATAATGGAATATTTAAATTATTGTAAAGATTGTATAAAGAGGACTTTTTTATATCAATTTTTAATATTTTTTTCTATATTTAGATTATCAGACACATATCAATATTCAGATGATTTTCAAAGAAAATTAATATTCTTATTTAAACAACTTCATTTAAGTCCTAAAATATTAAAATATCAAATGCAAGATAAAGAAAGAATTTATATAATATTTTTATATCAATTAATAATTATTTCAATTTTAAGTATTTTAAATATAAAATTTTTCCAATTTATATGTGGATTATGTTGTTTTTTTATTGCATTTATGTATTATAATCCATCAAAAGATCTTTTTTTACAATTAAAAGAAAAAATATCAAATGATAATTTAGAAAATAATCTTCCTTCAATTAATTTTATTATTTGCATTTGTATTGGTTTTGCTATGATTGCAAATTGTTTTTCTGAGAAATTTGAAGATAATATTGGAAAAAAAATTATTCAAAAAAAAGAGGAAAAAAAAAATGATGAAAAAAATAAAGAAAAAGAAGAGATTAAACCTAAAGTTGAAGAAAAAAAAAATGATGGAGGTAATATTGAAAAAAAAGAAGAAAAAAAGAAAAAAAAGAAAAAGAAAAAATAAAATTAATTATTATTATATATCATAATTTAAATAATAAAAGTAAATAAATAAATATTTATTTAATAAATTTTTGATATTGTTTAGCATCTAATACATTAATTTAAATATTTTTTTCGAAAAGAAATTTATTTTATTATACTATTTATATATAAATAATTTAAACTAATTTAATGCAATTATTTTTCACTATTTTTTAGATTGGTTTACTTTTTTCTTTGGTTTAAAATTCTTATTTTTATCATCAATTTTCTTTTTTATATTATGTCTATTAGAAATTGGACTATATATCGAATCAAATTTAACTGGTTTTATTTTGGAAGTATTATAAAAATCTCCACTAAAGGTATTTTTAATATGTATAATTTTTTTATCTGAAAAATTTACTGAATTATTAAGTTGTTTTTTTTTCTCTAATAAATTTGTTAAAAATTTTTTTTGTAATATTGATAATTTATTTTTGTTATTATTTATTATTGAAATAAATATTTTAAAGAAATTTTTATTCATTGTCTTTTTTAAATTTGATTTTTGTTCTATCATTTTTTTCCAAACTTGAATTTCCTTTTTAAATAAATCTATAATATCTTTTTTTTTTGTTTTAGGATTTTTAATACTGAATTTCATTTTATTAATTTCACTTTTTTTATCCTTTTCTTTTAATCGATTATATTTTTTTAATATTAAAAAATATTGTTCACTATATAATTCATAAAATTTCTTATATTTATTATATTTATCATTCAAAATATTAAATTGTTGATGAAAAGTATTTTGTAAATCAAATATTTTTTCAATCATTAATTGAACTTCTAAAGATAAAGTATCAGTAGTAATTGAAGATAAATAATCATTAGTATAAAAAATTAAAAAATCAGTTTTAGCAGAATTAAAAATTTGAATTGATGAATTTTCTTTTTCATTATTTTTATCAGATTTTGAGTCATCAGAAATGAAATTATCTTCATTTGGAATTAAATAAAATGAATCAATATTTTGATTATTTTTTAAATTATTATTATAATCAAATATTATATCATCATTTTTAATTGTATTTTTAAAATTATTATCAATTATTTCATCTTCTAATTTATGATTTTCTAATTTTAGAGATATATTTTTTTGATTATTTCTTCCTTCAAAATAATTTTGATAATTTTGAATTTTTTCAATTTTAATACTTTTTTGACTATTATTTTTATTATTTTTTCTATCATCTTTAATATAATTTAAAGAAGGTCTTTTCATTCTTAAATTACTATATTTTTTTCTATAAGCTTTCGGGGCAATTTTTTTATAATGTAAAGAAGAAGAAATTGGACTTTGTGATTTAAATATATTTTTTTCTTTAAATAAATTTGTATTATTTGTTGATTGAGGTGTTAATTCTGTTAAATTAACTTCATAATCTCTAGAATGAGATTTATTTCTAAAATTTTGATTTGAATGATATGGTGAAATAAAATTTAAATAATTACTTGAAAAAAATTGTTCTTTAATATTATTACTTGATGATGTTATATTTTCTTTTTTATTTTTTGAAGTTAATAGAGAATTTGATTTTTTGTTATTATTCTTTACATTTTTTATCATTATACTTTTTATATATATTTTCAAATTTATAATTTTATTTTCATTTATATTATTTATATTATTATTTGTTTTTTTAATATCAATCCATTTTGAATCATTAAAAGGGATAAATTCACATACTCCAAATAAATTTGAATTTAGAAAAATAAATATATTTATAGGAATTGTTTTTTTAAAATTCTGAATAATTAAACTTGTTATTTCTTTTTTATTTATATTTTTTTCAAAATTAGGAACAATAATTTTATGAGAATCATATAATATTAAAATTGAAACAATATCATTTAATGAATTTTTCATATTATTAATTGATGGAATTGTCTCAAGAAATTGGAGTTTAATTTCCATAATTAATATTATTATATCAAAATAAAAAAAATATAATAATTATATTATATATCTTAATTTATTAATAAAATATTATAATCAAAAATCATTTCCAAATTAATTCTATATAAATATTTAATGTCCAATAATAACTCAAATCTATAGACGAAGACTATTTTAAAAAAAATAACCTTAAATTTCGCCCAGATAATCATATACATTAAATACAATATATAACTCATTTAATTAATTTAAAAATGAAAACTGATTTCATTACTATTTTAAAATTCTATATCTTCAATTTCATCAACATCAACATTTTCTTTTTTTTTCTTGTCAAAACATATTTTAAATATTGAATATATATTACCATCATCTAATAAAGCAGAAGAGATTAAATTTTCTTTTTCAAATCCCATAAGCATTATGGTTTGTTTTATTTTATAAATATCTTTATTTTTTTTATTTATAAATAAGAATATTGATTTTATTTTTAAATCTTCAGCATATTTAAAGATATTAATAAAAGATTTGTTAGAAATATTTTCATATTTTTCTTTTTCATCAATTATTATGCAAAATATTTCTAAATTAGCATGATATAGAAAACATTGATGTTCTTTATAACTATTATTACTTACTAATTTAGAGATATTATATAATGACATATTATTTTTCTTAATATTTTTTATTTCTTTTTGTGACATTTTTTTCCTTTTTTAAGTTCTGCTTATTCAGCTTAAAATAAAAATAATATATTAAAATATTTATATATGTTTTCAAAAAGGAAAAATAAATTATTTTGATTTATAATTAAATATTTTTATTTAAATATTAAAAATTGGTTAAAAAATATAATTATTATATTTATTCAGATTTAAACAAATTAAGAAAAATAATATGTCATTATAT
>JAJJLH010002331.1:0-26371 GCA_023806865.1 Isotricha sp. YL-2021a | reverse complement strand
ATTATAATCTTTTATAATTTATATATTGAAGTAATATATAATTTTAATATTTTCATTTTATATATATGATTTATATTCAATTTTAAATTTTATTTAATTAGTATTACTTAAATAATAAAATCAACAAAAATTAAGAGATAAAATTTATTGACTAATTAGACAAATATAAAATGGATTTTAAAAAATTGCTTAAAATATATAAATCATAAAAGATTATAATTTTATATCACATTTATCTAAAATTTACATTAATAATTTATTATTATAATAAGACCTTTTTTTTAAAATAATTTGCATAATTTGAAATTTTAATGATAATATTTTTTTTTATAATTAATTTATATTTATTTAAAAATTGGGATTAGGTTTAAATTTGTTTTGATATTTATTGTTATGAATCTAAATTATTTTTTTATTGTTATAATTTTCTTTTTGAATCTATTAGTTTAAAATTAATATTATATATTTTATTATTTTAAATATAACTATATTTGAATATTGAAATATTGTTATTATTTTTGGAAATTAAATTAATATTTAAATATTTATAATAATACATCATATAAATTGAAAATTAATTTTAATATAAATTTTTAAACTAAAAAATTAATAATTAAATCAATCATAAATAAAATTTCAATATAATTGAATATTTATAATATTTTAAAAATAAAAAAGATTTTTTTAATATGAATTCAAATAATTTCAAAATATTATATATAATTTTTGTATTTATTAATTTTCTTTTGAAATTTCCTTAAAATTAAAAATTAAAAATATTAATGAATATAAAATCCACGGAAATAAAAACAATATTAAAAAAAAAAGAAGAATCAATAAGTTTAGGACAACCATCACAAGAACATTCAATAGCAAGTAGTAACTTAAATAATTCAAGTTACTTTAGTAGAGATTCAAATATACTATTTGCAAACAAATCACTTTGTTTTGGAAATGATAATAAATTTCGTTATATAATCCAAAGAATAATTACAACAAAAGTTTTTATACGTACAATGGATATAATGATAATATTAAATGCATTTTTTTTAATTTTAGAAACAATTGATAAATTTGCAATATATTCAGATTATTATCACGATTCATTTACAATAGTATTTACATTAGAATGTATTTTAAAAATTATAGCATTAGGTTTTTTTATGGAAGATAATTCATATTTAAGAGATCCTTGGAATTGGTTAGATTTTATAATAGTTATAACTGGATTATTATATTTTATTCCTCATTTAAAAGCAAATGTAAATTCTTTAAAAGGATTTCGTTTACTTCGTCCTTTAAAATCATTATCATCATTACCATCAATGAGAAGATTTATAAATTCTCTTTTTAATTGCTTATATGATTTAATAGATATAATAATAATATTATTTTTTGTACTTTTTTTCTTTAGTTTATTAGGTTTTGCAATTTTTGATAAAAGATATTATTTTGTATGTAGATCATCATTAAAACCAATTTATGGTGATTTACCAGTTGATCCTTTATATAATAATCATTTATGTGGAGGTGAAGTGACTTGTGGAGGAAAAAAACAATTTTGTTTAAGTACTTGGGAATTTTATTATGATGGAAGGTATTTTATTCCTGAAGGTTTTCCTTATGATTCTCCAAATTTACATGAAAATTCAAAAAAAAAAAGTTTTAGTTATGGATTAACTAATTTTAATAATATACTTAATTCTATTTTTGTTATTATTATGGTTGCTACTGCGGAAGGATGGATTGATTTAATGAATATTTATATGTATGGGTATAATTATTATATTTCTTTTATTTACTTTTTTTTTTGCCTTGTTGTTATTCATTATTTCATGCTTAATTTAATCACTGCTTTACTTTTGTATAATTTTAATAAAGAAAAAGATGGTGTTGAAATTGCTATTTCTATTGTTAAAAGAGGAAAGAAAAAAAAAAATAAAATTTTAATGGCCATTAATGAAGAAAATTTAACTAGTATTAATCCTAGTTTAAATAATAGTTCTAGTATTTATTCTAAAGGAAGTGAAAGTAAAATTCAAGTTAATTTAAATATTAATTCTATGAATTTAGCTAATAATCAAGAAATGAATAAAATAAAAAGAAAATATAAGATAATTAATTATAATATGAATATTAAAAGAACTAGAAATGCTTTTTATATCAAAATTATAAATTCAATTAAAGATATAAAATTATTTAAAAAAACGAAAAAATTATCTCCATATCATAAAAATTTCTCTTTTGGTTATTATTGTTATGTAATAATATCACAACCTATTGTTCAAAAATTTTTTTTTTTATGTATAATATTAAATAGTATAGTCTTTGCATTTGAAAGAAAAGGAATATCAAAAAATGAAAGAAGACTTCATGAAAAATTTAATATAATATTTGTTGGAATATTCATTTTAGAAATTATTATAGAATTATTTGCATATAGTGCAAAAGAATATTTTAAAAAAGGAGAAAATATTTGGGATTTTATAATTGTATCAATTGCGTTTATTGAAATCATTTTAAAAGAATTTAAAATAATTACTCAAAATGCAGGTGAAATTGAAGAAAGTCTTTTAACTTGTATGAGAATAATAAGAGTTTTTAAAATATTTAGAAAATGGGAAAGTTTTTCTATTATTCTTGACAGTATTAAAAGTACAATTATTAGAATAACTGATTTTTTATTTATTTTCTTAATATATCTTTTTATTTTTACTTTATTAGGTTATTCTTTTTTTCATGATTCTTTAAGATATAAAGATGGAGAATATTTTGCTCAAGCAAATGCAGAATATTTTAATTTTGATTCTTTTATTAATAGTTTAGTTTCTGTTCTTATTATTATCATTGGTGATCATTGGACTGATCTTTTATTTGATTGCTATAGAAGTGCTAAAAATAGTAAAGTTGAAGTTATTATTTATTTTTTATTAATTGTTTTATTAGGACAAATTATTATTATGAAAATATTTCTTGCTTATTTAATTGAACAGTTTGATGTTGCTAAAAAACATTTTGAAAAAAATTTTACTATACATAATTTTCTTTTAGATTTAATTTATGATTCAACTTCAAAAAATATTAATTCTACTTCAAATAAAAAACCAATTGATGCTCAAATTGAAACTTATTTAAAAGCAATAGAACATATAAAATCAAATTATAGTATATCAGAAAGTCCTTTTGAATTAATAAATAAAGTAGAAATTAATTTCATAACTAGAGAAAAGAAAAAACAACATATTATCCAAAGAAATTTTAGTGAACATGCATTAAGACATGGTGGTTTTTATGAAGAAATAGGAAATATGAAAATATTTAATTTTGATGATGTATTAATTAAACAAACAAATAATATCCAAATTGAATTATTTTACAATGATGAATTAGATAAAATAGATTATTATGAATTATCAGAATATAATTTAACAGATATTGAAAATATCGATAATTCAAATTCTGAAAAATCATATAATGATAATGAAATAAATAAAAATATAAAAAATAAATATGCAAATGTAGATAATATTGTAATTGAAGAAGAAAATGAAAATGAAATTGATAATCCTATAAAAACAAATGATTCTTTTTTAAAACAAATTTCTCAAGATAATGAAATTCCATCAATTAAAGAAAGTGATTTTGATGTAGTATCCACAATAAATAATGACCAAAAAAGTTCAAATAAAACAAATAATAGAAGTATACTTTCAAGTTTTGCAGCATCAAGAAATATGGCATTAAATTCTATACATTCAATAAATAGTAGAGTTTATGGTTTATTTTCAGTTGCACCTGAATATTCTTTTGATGAAGATTCAATTAATGATGAAGAAAAATCTCGCTGGGAAAAATTTTATAATTATATTAGTAAAGCAAGTTGTTTTATAATTGGAAAAAATTGGAAAATTAGAAAAAAAATACATGATTTTGTTTATTATCCAGTTTGGTCATATATTGTTTTTGTTTTAATTGTAACAAATACAATTTTAATATGTTTTGATAATCCTTGGTTAGATCCAAAATCTAATTTTGCAAAATTTTCTAAAAGAGCCAATCAATGTTATACAGGAATATTTTTATGCAATTTAGTATTAAAAATGATATCAGATGGTATAATATTTAATAAAAATGCTTATTTAAGAAATATAATAAATTTAATTGATTGTTTTTGTTGTTGCATTGGATTTTTAGGTTTTTTTAACATTGCAACTGAATATCGATATTTAAGAGCATTAAGGTCAATTAAACCAATAAGAATTTTAATCAGAAGTGAAAATTTATCTTTAATGATGGAAACTATAATCGGATCAATACCATCAATGATAAATTTAATATTATTTATTTTTTTATATCTTTATACTTTTACTTTACTTGGATTAAGTATTTTTAAAGGGAGATTAGAATATGTTTGTACAGCTGATTTTACTCTTCAAAATGAAAGTGAATGTCTTGCTATTGGAGGAAATTGGATTTTTAATAGGGAAAATTATGCTAATTTTTTTTATGGTTTAAAATCAACTTTTGAATTAATTTTAAAAGATGAATGGGTTCAAGAAATGGAAGTTGCAGGAAAAAAAACTGGAAGTAAATGGGTTTGGGTTTATTATATTATTGTTATGTTTATTGGAAATACTTTTTTATTAAATATGATTATTGCTATTGTTATTCAAGAATTTAGAACTTTAAAAGCTAAAAGATTTCATTTTGCATTGTTAAATGATGGTGAAAAAGATTGGATTCAAACTCAAAGGATTGTTATGAAATTTCATCCTACAAAAAAATATGTTATTACAGGAGAAAAAAAATGTATTGATTATTTACATTTATTTTTCGAGTCTAAAATATATATTGGTTATATTATTGTTACTATTATTTTATCTGTTTTTATTTTGATTTTTAGAATACGTCATGAAGATATTTCTACTTTTTCATTTTTTTTAATTATTGATTATTTTTGTATTTTTTTATTTACTTTAGAAATAATATTAAAATTTATAACTTATGGAAGAGAATTTTTCAATAATAAATGGAATGTATTTGATTTTGTAATAATAATTTTAATTGATTTTACAATTCCAATAGATTACTTAAAATGGAATAATATATTAAAATCAACATTCGAAGCAGTACCTTTATGTTTAAGATTCCTTCGTATATTAGAAATAGTAAAATTATTAGCAAAAGATGGCAGAATGAGAGCATTATTAGATACATTATTATATGAATTACCATCAATAGCAAATGTTGCAGTTTTCGCTGGTTTTATATTTTTAATTTATAGTAATATTGGAATGAATATTTTTGGCCAAGTCCCATATAGAAAGAAAATAAATCCAAATACCAATTTTAGAAATTTCGTTTCTTCATGTTTAGTTTTATTACAAGTAACAACAGGAGAAGATTGGAATGAATTAATGAATGAATTAGCATATCATGATTGTAAAGACCCAAATAGTCATATATATAAAAATGATTATTATTGTATAATGTATAATGTTACATGTTGGGATGAAGAATATTTAAATTATACAGCACTTTCTAAATTAGGAAGATTTTCATGTGGTCATTCATTCTCATATGCTTATTTCATATCTTTTGTTATTATTTGTCCTATTTTTATTATGAATTTATGTCTTGTTATGGTAGTTCAAGGATTTGAAGAAAGTGTTTTTGAAAATGAAGGTATTTTACCTCAGGAATATATGGAGAAATTTGTTGCTTTATGGGAAAAATATGATCCTCAAAATATTAAAGTTGTTAAACCTTATGAATTTATTTTAATTTTAAAAGAATTACAACCTCCTATTGGTTATAATTATGATAGACATTTAGTTTCAAGTAATATTAAAAGTAAAAGAGAAAAAGAAGAATATGAAGAATTTCAGAAAATTGTAAATGAAATTAATGAAAAAAAAAAAGAAAATGAAAGAAAAAAAAGAAAAAGAAATGCAGTAATTTTAAATCCAAAATATTTTACAAATAAATTAAAAATTGAAAATTCAAAACCTGAATTTGAAAGTAATATATCACGAAATATAATCTTTCATCATAATTTTAATTTTGATGAACCACTATCAACAAATCGTAAATTAAACTCATCAAAAGAAATTCCACCAATATCTCATTTAAAAAAAATAACAAAAGTTTCTTCTTTAAATTATCCTAATTTCACAAAAGAATTTCCAAAAAATAAAATTTACATTAGTAAAAATTTAAAATTTTACACTTCTGAAATTGAAGTAATTCAATTAATGAATCGATATAATATTTTATCATTTGATATTTATAAAAAAGATCATACTGGCTCAGGACAAAATATAATTTTTGATAAAAATGAAGAAGAAAAATATGAAAAATTTCATAAACATATTGATGGACATGGAGCTGATGATTTATATATTCATTATATTGATGCTTGTTTTTTTATTAGTAAATATGCTGTTTCTATTTCAAAAAATATTTTTTTTAAAAAATTAAGAAGAGCTGAAGTTAGTAAATATAGTAAAAAAATGTGGGAAGGGGAATATAATAAAAAATTACTTAAACAATTTTTTGTTAATATTGAAAGAAGAGAAGAAAATTCTGCTCTTTCAAAAAAATTATGTGCTAAGAGAATTATTGATTTATATCATTTTTATAAAGCTAGAAAAATTTATTATAATAAAATAAGAGAAATTAGAGAAAATTATTTTGCTAAAAAAGCTAAACCAATACGTAGAAGATCAACTATTTTTTCTGCTTTAGATTATAATAAGAGAATATCTTTAATAAGAAATAGAAGAAAAAGTTCAATTAATAGTAATACAAAAGAAATATTGAATTATAAAAAACAATCTAGTATAAATTTAAATAAGAATATTTTTAAGAAAAATAGTTTATATAAAAAATATGAAAAAGAAATATCAATTACTTCTTCATTATTAAATAAAAATGAAAATAAGTCAAATAGAAGTTTTAAAAGTGAGAATAGTAATAATATTAGTAATAATACAATAAATGAAGGGGATAAAAGTAATGTTACTGGAAAATTAAATTCATAAAATTTATTATGTAATAATTTAAATTTTAAAAGAGTGATATAATAGATATTTTAAAGTGTAATTAATGAATTTTTTTATTTTTTCCTCATGTTTTTTGATTTTATATAATTTTCAATTTAAATAAATAATTAATAATAAAAATATATTATATTATTAAAGGATAAATAGATTTTAAAAATATTAAAAAAAATTAAAAACAAAAATTTGAAACAATATAAAAATAAATAATAAAAAATGGGTAATAAATCAAACTTTTGTAATACATGTAATGAAGAAAACGAAGCAATATTAAGTAATCAAAATGAAAAAATAATAACTCAAATAAGAAACGATATGTCTATAATAAATAATTCACAAATAAACAAAAATTCAATAGGACATTCATTTATTATTCCATTATCAGATACAGGTGACTCATCACCTTCATTAAATTTATCTCCAATAAATCATATAAAAAATAATATTAATCAATTTCAATATAATGGAATTATTATTGATGGTAAAAAAGAAGGAAAAGGAAAATTAATTTATCCAGATGGTTCTTTTTATGAAGGTAATTTTAAAAATGATTTATTTAATGGAAAAGGTATTTTTGTTAATAATAATTGGATTTATAAAGGAAATTTCTTAAATGGGAAAAAACATGGTAAAGGAAAAATTGAAATTAATATTATAAAAAAGAAAAATTCAGATAATAATAATAATAATAATGAAAATAAAATAGGAAAAAAAATTTATGAAGGTGATTGGGAATATGATTATATTAATGGTGATGGTATTGAAATTATAGAAAATGAAAAAGGTAAAATAATATATAATGGTCATTTTATAAAAGGAAAAAAAAATGGTAAAGGAAAATTAATATTATCAAATGGTTGTGAATATTATGGGGATTTTAATAATGATTCAATTGAAGGAAATGGTATATTTAAATGGAATGATATTAAATATTATAATGGTCAATGGAGTGATAATTATATTAATGGTTTTGGTATTTTAAATGAGGATGATAAAAAATTTATTGGATATTTTAAAAATAATAAAAAAAATGGAATTGGTGGATATATATATAAAGAAAATAATGTTATTGTTATTGGAAATTGGAGTAATGATAAAATGGATAATGGAATTGTTGTTGTTATTGATAATGAAAAAAATGAAAATATTATTCAAATAAATAATGGGATTTTTGTTAAGAAATTTAATGAAAATGAAATTAATGAAGAAAAAATTAAAGAAAGTAATATTTATAAAGAATATATTCAATTATATAATGACAAAATAAAAAATCAATTAAATTAATGTGTATTTTGTAAATCTTTAAGTTATAATTATGTGTTGTATATTTTATTTTTACACTTTTTTTGGAGGAATTTACTCTTTCTATAATATGAGTAAATTTTTTAATTTAATATGAAATATTATATTTTGAAAAATAATATAAAGAATAAATTTTAAAATATAATAATTTATTTTATATATTTAAATGGTTAATATCATTTATTTCATTTTTTTATTTTAACAAATTTAAAAATTAAATAAAAAAAGATGTAAATTAAATGTTTTAAATATTTCTATTAAATTAAATAAGAATTAAAAAATTATATTATTTTTATAATGAAATAAATTATAATTTTAAAAAAATTATATATATTTAATTATTCACATTTTTTTCTAAAATAAATTTTGTTGAATGCTTTATTCAATTAATTGATTATTCTGCATTAAATTAAGTAAAACTTCTTTAAGAGCATTATATAATCTTGTAGTTTTACTAATTATTTGTAATAAATATTCTTGATTACTTTTAATTAATATTCCAGTTAATCTAGCACATATAACATCATCTTCACATTTTCCTCTAGTAATATTTAATTTATATTGAGGAATAAATTTCATTAAAAAATAATATAATGTTTCCCCAAGAGCCTCTGTTCTTTCTTCAGGATTTTCAATTTGTAATTTTTTTTTAATAGTGTCAATTAAATTTTCACTCTCAACCGTAATTTTTTTATTTGGATTTGTAAAATGATTTGAATGATTATTATAATAATTATCTCCAATTTCATATTTATTATAATTTCCATTTTGTATTTGTTTTAAATTATTATTTGAATAACTAAATGAAATTGGTTGAGAAATTTGAGTTAAATTTATATTACGATATTTTTTTGCATCAACTTTTTTTTCTACATAATCAATCTCACATTTAATAAGATGATTTTTTATTAATATTTCTTTATCATTTGTTGTATTTTTTGCTAATTTTGCAGATGATATAGTTTTATAAGTTATTATTGCTTTACCTAAACTTTCAAAAATAAATTTTTTATTTACAATTTCTCCTTTTTCATTATAAACATTTGATAATTTTGCATGTGTTTCTATTTTAATTTTCTTAATATCTCCAAATTGAGAAAAATAATTCTTTAAATCTATTTCATTAATATCTTTTGTTAGATTTTTTATCATTAAAGTATTACATTCATTTTTAACTAAAATAAAACTTTGATTTGTTGATGTTGTTATACTTGTTGATGAACTCATTCTATTATCTTTATTCTTATAACCATATCTATAATTAAAATTATTATTATAATTATTATTTTCAATATTAGAATTTTCAATTTTATTAATAATATTTTGATCAAATGGAATTAAATTTATTTTTAATTTTTGACTACTCATTCCATTTTTTGCATTTTCAGCTTCTTCAATTTGAGAATAAATAATAACTCCAATTTTTTTATTATTTTCTTTTAAAATTCCATGTTTTTGAATTTTACCATAAATTTCAAAAATACTTTTTAATAATTCTTCATTATCTAAAGAATTAGGAAGATCATTTATAATTAACATAGGAACATTATTATCATCATTTTCATTATTATCATTATTAACTTTATCTTTAGATAAAAAATATTTAACATTTAAATTTTTTCCTCTAATATAAAATTTATCCAGAGAATTAATTGCATTATTTGCATCTTGTTCATTTTCAAAATTAATTTGAGCATAATTTGCATTATCACTATTTGGAAATGTTTTAATAATTAACATTGATATTTTACCAAACTTTGAAAAAATTTCAAATAATTCTTCTTGTGTCATATCATATGGTAAATTACCAACAAATAAATTATTTGGATTTATTCTTTCATCTATAGGAATAAATTGTTTTACTATTATATTAGAACCATTGAAATTTTGATTATTTAATAATTTAATTGCTTTATATGATTCGTTAGGATATTTAAATTTAATATATGCAAATGGATTTTTTCCTTTTGGTGTTCTTAGATTTATGTTATCAATAGTAAATTTTCCATATGAAAAAATAAAATTAATTATTTGATTTTCATCACAATTAAATGGTAGTTTAGATAATAAAATAATGTTTTTGTGATTAGACATATTTTAAAATAAATAAAAATTTTAATAAATAAATATTGTTTGATTTTCTTTAATAAATTATTATTTATTAACTACTTTAATTTTAAAAATGTTCTATTTTATTCAATTAAATGAATATATTAATGATAAGCACAATTCCTCTAAAAGGGAAATAATTCAATAGAAATCAAAGAAACAAATTATTAAATCCCCAATAATTTTTTTATTCCAAATTTTTTCTTGATGTTCAATTTAAAATATATTTTTTTGTAGTAAATGTAGTATTTTTATTTGTTGTTAATCTATTATTTAAATTATTATTTATATCATTACCAAATTCTGTCTCTTGCCTTTCTAATAAACCAAATTCTTGACATGGAGAATCATTTTCAGGTGAATATTCTTTATTATAAATATCATCAAAAATCACATTCATTTTTATGATAAATTATATTAAAAAAAAAAAATTTATAAAAATTTAATGTTTATAAAATTATGTTATTCAAAATTATTAACAACATCACAATTTTCCTTATCATCATCTTTCTCACTTTCACTATTTTTCCTATGTAAATTCCCTTCTTTTCCAAAACTACTTCCAAAATTAATAAAATGTCCAGCACGATGAATTTCATTATAAAAATCTTTAGGATTCCCAAGAATAAGTCCATAACTCATATTAGTAACAGGTTCAACACTAATAAAATTATAATTCCAAATTTCATTATCAGGTATCATATAAAAACCCATAAATTTCTCACTTAAAATTAATTGAACTCTCTCAAAATCAGCATCACTATAACCAATAGGATTATTACTAACTTCCTTACATTTTCTTCCCCATTCAAAACCTTGTGGAGTTAATTTATAACCACAAAGTGTACATGAACCTTGTGTAAAACTACAAGTCAAAACAATACTAGTTTCTATATCCCATGAATTTCTTTCATTTAAAAATTTACTCATTAATTGTGCATCATATGGTGTTAATTGATGAGTTTCTGATGGTTGAGTATGTATCCAACCTAAAGGTTCAAAATCTCTTAAATATGGATGTTCTGGTGGTTGAATTGGGAAATTTATATTAAGGTGGTTTCCTGTTTGAGGGACTAAGACTATGCAATGTATTTCTTTTACTAAAGGATCATTTTTTGGTGTTATTCCATATAGAAATCCTCCTATTTGTGTTCTTAAATCTGAGATTATTATAAATTTTTTTAAGAGATTTTTGGGGAGAACATATGTTAAACCATTTTCTTGGATATCTTCACTATTTACATATATATGATTTGTTCTTAAGTGGAGATTACTTGCAGATACTGCTTTTATTCTCCAATCAGTTTTTGATAGGAATTTTTGCTGTTCATATGGTGAAATTGTTTGAGATGTTATTGTCTCACCTAAACGATTTACTGTTGTTGATGTTGTTATTTCTCCTATGTTAACATTTCCAACTTCAAAACTGTTTGCTTGATTTTTTTTATTGGGTTCTGATGTTGGATTTAATATATTTGGTGTTGTAATTTCCATTCCCAATATTATATCTTTTATTTCACTTTGTGTTAGTGATGCTACATTTACATTATTTTTTTTACCATAATCTTGAAGAATTAAATTCTTTAATTCAACTTCAACTTTTACCCATTCTTCAGGAGTGAAATTTGGCCAAAGATATCTTAATCTTTCTTTATCCTCTCCTTCTTCTGTTACTTGAGTTTCAATTGGATGTAATTCTTGTTTTAAAATTATTTTAGTTCTTTCTTGATTAACATGTAAACTTCTTAATATTAATATCAATCTAATAAATGCAGTATATGATGATACAGTTTCAGTCCAATCATCATATAAATTACATAATATCATTTTTGGTTTTGTAGCTTTTAAAATTTGATCACCTAATTTTTCAATTTTTAAAACAGCTTGAAAAGGTAATTGTAATTCACTTCCTTTAATAACAATATTAGGGAAATCTAATAAATGAACTTCTAAAGGATCTAACATACCTTTTCTAGTAACTATAATTTGTTTAGGTTGTTCTTCAACAGGAAGTGAAGTAATTAAAGCAGAAACTTCTTCAGCAGTTTTCCATTTAGCTAATTGACCCAATCTCTTCTGTCCAGACCAAACAGAAGTATGTATAATTTTCAAATATAATTGTCCAGTTTGAGGATTAAAAACAAAAATCGCTCCATTAATTGGTTTTGTAGTTAAATTACCTTCAAAAGTTTTATGAATAGTAACTCGATATACATTAGTATCATCAACAAACCATATAATTTGTTTTGAAAATAATTCAGCATAATTTGAACTATTTAAATAAGGTTCAGTTGGTTCTGATGAATATAATTGAAGTCCTTTTCTTATTCTTTCTCTTAGAACATATAATGCAGGATTACTTTTCATAATTTTATTCATTGCTTGTTGTAAAAGTGGTTTTAAACCTGGAATATAATTACCATAACCACTATGTAAATTATATGCTAAATCAATTGCTAAAAGAATTCCTGTTGCAGTTGGATAAATTGATGTATTATCATCTGTATAATCTAAAAATTTACTTCTTGCATATCTTTCTATATCATGACTATCATAATCACCCCATCTTAATTGAACATCAATCCAAAATTTATTTGATGTTATAATTTTCTTATTTGTATCACTTGCTGATAGTGCTGTTATTGATGGATATAAATCTTTATTATCTGTAAGTAAACTTTGTTCTAATATTTCCCATTTAAATTGTGCAAATAATACTATATCAGCGCAGGAAGAATTCATTTTATAACTTTTTCTAGGGTGAATAGTTTCTTTTTGTAAATGTGAAATATCTAAGTTTGAACTTTCCATTTCAAAAACTTGACATAAATCCATAACAACACTTTCATGTATTTTCTGCCATAAATGAGCTCTGAAAATTTGAATTAAAGATATTTTCAAAGTAGGAATTTTTCCATGCATAAAAACACCAGTTAAATCAATTTGAACTTGAAAACCAACATAAACATTACTTCTATTAATAGTAGGTGACCACCATAAAGTAAATCTTCTATTAGGAATTTGATTTAAACCACTTCTCTGTGCATGTGTTAATTTCTTATATTTCATACTTTCTTCAAATCCAGAAGCTTTTTCCCAAAATAAACCTTCCCAAGTAACAAAATAAGTTCCTTTAAAAAGTGTATGTTCCAATATTCCTTCAACACCACCTAAAGCTTGAATCATATCAGTTCTATAATTATTTAAATTCCACAATTTCCCATCATGTTTTTGATGAGTCCACCAGAAAGGATTATGTTTCAAAACTTGATATTGTTTAAAATCTTGTCTAACTCTCCATCCTTTATCATAAGCTAAAACTAAACGATCTTTTTGAAATAAAGTATTAATCCTAGGAATTCCTCTATCCCAAGAATCTTCTAAATCTTCCAAATTCAATCTTCTATTTTGTGTAATAGCTTCTTGTCTTTTTAAAACATATTCACTCCAAACTCTCTGACTATCAATAAATTCACTTTCCCAACTTTGAATATATCTATATAAATTAGGAATTAATTGTTCTTCCTCATGAGTCATACCACTTCTATAATGAGTAATTCCAGCATCAGTTTGTTTACAATATCTTAAATCACTTTGAGGAATTAAAATATGTCCCATTGATAACATTCCTAATCCACCTAATTCTTTTGGTGTGTAAAAAACAACTGGAGGGAAACGAGAAGGCATTTTGGAATTTAATCCTATTTTAATTCTTGTTTGCATTTTATTTTCACATTTTACTAATGCATCTAATATATTTTCACTATTTACTACTGCTTCACGGAAAAATGTTATTAAACCTATTAATGTTGTATTCCATTTATTTGCTATTTTTGTAAAAGTTGTTGAACCACTTGCCATTAAAATTTGACGAATTCTATTTTCAAATTTTTCATGGGATTCTTTATCTACTTTTAATACAGCTTTTGCTGTTATTTCTTTTGTTAAATCATTTTGTAATTTCCATTCACCATCATTAAATGTCATTATTTCATTAATAGGTATTCTACATTTTGGAATTATTCTTACTTCAAATCCACACATGTCAAATAATAAATTTGGATTGTCTTTACTATATACTGAAACAAAGGAATTGTGCCATTCTATCGTAGTGACTGAACGAGGTAAACGATTTTTAATTTCCCAAAATGTTGCTCTTCCTAAATTAACATCATGTTTCATTAATCTCATTCTTTGATCTCTTGGCCAACATCTTTTATTATTATATCCAACTACATTTTCATTATTTGGATCAGGATTTTCAGTTAAGTATCTTTGAATTAAATCTTTAGATTCTTCTTCTGTAAATCTAAATAAAATATATATTTTATCAATATATCTACAATATAATCTAATTGGATGTTTTATTTCTGTTTCCACATCTTTAAATGTCATAAAATCATTTGGATTACTTGAAGGTCCTGCTAATTCATTTGCTCTTTGCAAACCTAGGATAAGTAAATCTATTATTAAACCATAATATTGAAATACAAAAGATGCAAATTGAAGTCCTCGAATCATACCATATGAATTAATATGACTCATATCTTTGAAGTATATTGTTACATTATTTTTAGTTGTTATATAATCTGCTATATTATGCTCTACTATTAATTTTAGTAAACGATTTAATAATGTTAAATCTACTTTCTCATATATTTTTTCTAATTTTGATTCTAATAATACGTTACATTGATTTTCACTACAATTCCAAATATCATATAAATTATTTATTCCTTGACACCATTTGTAAACTAATAAAGGTGGTGGTTCACTATCACCAGGTTTAATCCAATTAGGAAATAAATTCCTTTTATCACCTTCATACCATAAATATTGATCTAAATAAGCATCAGTAATTTTTTCAAGAGGTTCAATTTCATAAACAGGAATTAAATAACTATACAAATCCATATATTGAATACCAACTTCTTTAAAAGCTCTATAATTTAACAATTGTCTTTTCACATTACCTAAAATCTCATGTGGATTGTCATAAGCATTTTCAATTAAACCAAGTTCTTCTCTTTGTGCTTGATTTAATCTACTTTTTACAGAATAAGATTCTTTTAACCTTTCAAGTGCTAAATTAAACAATTTTGTATCATGTTTATAGTTAACTGGTGGAAATGGAATAGGATTAAATTTTCTACTTTCTAACCAATGAACAATAGTACTATAAATAGCAACACCTTCATTTGGTGAAAGATATGGACCATCCTTTAAATAATTTTGTTGTCTTTCTTGTTCACTTTTTAAATACAATCTAGTTAATCTACCTAAATTTTTCTTACAGACAGTTTTATCAACAGTTGCTCCTCTCCTAATTCTTTCTCTATTATAATAAGCTGCATTAGTCCACCAATCAGCTTTGCTTTTAACATATCTTAAAATAATATTTTCAATAGGTCTTGGCATACCTTCAACTTTCCATGGAATATTTGCTTTCCAACATCTCCAAGCTTCTCCTAAATGTTGTAAAATAGTTTTAGTTTTATTGGCTTTTACACCTTCAGGCATCATATCAGTAATATCTAACATTACACTAGCTCTTAATTCTAAATCAAATTGACTTTCTACTCTTTGTTTAGTAACAGTTTTAGCACCTGATTTAGAATTTCTTCCTTCAAATTGTCTTGCTAATAAATTCCCTAACCAACGTTCCAATAAAGGAATAACACCTCTTAAGAAAAATAACCATACTCTCCACATTGGATGCCAGAAACCAACACCAGGTCCTTTACCAACAGGTCCAGTATTAAATCTATAATAAATAACATGTTTATAATCTTTACACATTCTAATTTGTTTCATTAATTTATATTTATAACGATACATTCCTGTTAATTGACCAATGTGACTAAATACATATTGAATTCCATCTGCTAATTGGAAAGCATCAACATTTCCTAAACGGAATTGTACATTTGTATCTACTATTAATTTCATTAAACGTAATATTTCACGACATAAATGAAAAGCATTTCCAAATCTACTTTTTTTTCTTTCTTTTGTTGTTAATGTTTTTACTGGTTTTAAATTAAAATTATAATCTAAATGAAGGTAATTTAAATTTTTTCTGTGGATTAATAAATTTAACATATTGTAACCTTGTCTACATACTTGTAATCCTACTTCTACCCAATCAGTTTCTGTACATTGGAAAAATTTAGTTTTTTTAAATGCTCTAAATAAACTCCTTTTTTTTTGTGATTTTGGGTGTTTATGATGTAAATAATTTAATACAAAATATTTTAATAATTTTTGATATGATACTCTTACTTTAACAGGATAGTCATTTGGACATCTTTCTCTAAACCAATTTGATATTAATGGAACATCATATGCTCGACGTGTTCTTCCACTTTTTTTATTAAATGGTGAAGGAGCCCAAAGTAAACTTATTCCGTTTAAAGTATTTTTTGTATATAAAGGATATTCAGCTAATAAAAGTTTAAATGGAAATTTATTTACCTCTATTTTATTTTTATTAATAGGATTTTTGATTGAATGTTCTATTTCTGTTGAGAGAAATTCTTCACTTGAGGAATCTTCATCTAATAAATTTATATTATTATTATTATTATTATTATTGTTATTGTTATTGCTATTAGTATTATTTTCAGAAGATGAATTTTCTTCATTACTATTATTATTACTTTTAATAATTTTATAATTTGCTTTATTTTGAATAGTAGAATTAATATCTTTTAATATATCATCATCAATTTCACAATCTTCAATAAATTCCTTATATTTAATATATGACTCTTTCATACCATCAACTAAAATTTTATTAGTTCCTTTTTTATCTTCAATATCAACAATATCCTCAATATCATTCCTAACAATAGGATTAATAATTTTATCAAATAAATAAGGAGGTGAATCAGGATCATCATTTTTAATATAAGCACAAGGTGGAACATGATAAGTTTCAATAACAACACTCCTAGGTCGATTATTATACAAAAAAGGAAAAGCAATTCTATATTCAGTTCTAATCAATGTTCTAACAATTAATTTATTAATATCATTAAATTCATTCCAATCTTCATCTTCCCTATTATAACTCATCCCTCGATATAAAGGTTCAAATTTAGGTCCACCAGGAATAGCAACGTTAAGTGCTTTAGCAGTATAAAAACTTTCCAAATCAAACAAATGAAAATAATTCATATCATAAATATCACTTAATAACTGATTTCCTAATCTATATAAATTGGACATAATTTTAGTATTTAAAGACCAAGTTTTATAAGAAGGTCCATTAACATATTTTTTATTTTTTGAAAATTTTAAAGGTTGATATTCATAAAAAAAGTCATAAACAGCATTATCTTCATTTTCATCTAATTGCATTTGAATAGGATATTCAAGTTCAATAGGAATAACATTATCAGCATAATCTAAAGGAGGTTCTTCATCATCAAAAGGAGGAAATCTCATTCTTTTAAAATGTCTCCTATCTCTTTTTTCTCTTCTCATCATAATCCACATAGTTCCCCATTGAGCAATATAAATTGGTTCAATTACTTTTGGTATTTCATCAACAAAGGAAATTGCACCTGTTATATGATAGAGTACTTTTACATTTCTAATTTGTTCCCATGGAAATGGTAGATTTTCTAATAATTTATATATTGCATGTGGAATGTATTTTAATGCTCCTAAGTATACTGTTTTGTCTTGCTTAAATTTTTTACTTGACATGTCACCGTGGTCTTTTATTATTTTACGAAGAACTTCTGGAGGAAGTTCTTCTTTTTCGAAATCATGAGGTTTTGGAATTTTTTTTCCAGGAGGAGGGTTTTCGGACTTTGGGTTTGTTTCCATTTTTTTATTTTTTTTTTGATTTGATTTTTTTTATTTGTGTAAAATTTAAGAGAGATTTTATTTTAATTATTTTTTTTTTAAATTTCTTTTTTTAAAATTTTATTTATATATTTTTTTATTTTTTTTATTCATCATCATCTAATCTTTTCTTTTTCTTAGCTTCTTTTAATTTTTTTAAATTATCATCTAAATCATTTAAAATATATTTTTTCATTAAAGTTAAATTTTGCCTAACACTTTCAATATGTTTAAATTCATCACTTTGATCTAATTTGGATCTCGGCATCATAGGATAAACTTTATTAATAATATTAGCAATTAAATTTAAAACAAAAAGTGGTTTTTCGTCAGTTTTTTCTCCCATTTTAACAAAAGTTTCAACAATAAAAGGATCTAATTTCTCAACTAATTGTCTATAAACTTGATTAAGATAAAATTCAATAAATTTCATTCCAACTAACATTCCTTCTGTATCTTTAAATTTATCTTTTACTTTTTGATTCTTTTCTGCTGCTTTATAAACTTCTCTTTCAACTCCGATAAAAACATCTGTTATAAATGCGAAAGCATCATCTAACCAATTACCAAAATCACCTTGATCTTCTTTATCACTATCATTAAGATCATCATCTGTTATTTTTATATCATATCCATGTAGCATTGATTTATTTTTTTAAATAAAATAATTGTTTTTTAAAATAAAAATATGAGTTATAAATATTTAAAATTATTAAAATATTAAATACATAATGTTATATATATATAAAATTATATTATATATTTCCTGAATGACTGAAACTATTATTTCTTCTATTATTTTTTATTTCTTTTAATTCATCACTGTTATAAAATATTCCTGAAAATTTATGTTCGTCTATAAAGTTATTATTATTATTATTTGTTATAATTGGAGCATAAATATTTGTATCATAAATTCCATTATTTAAATTAATATGAGTCATATTTATATACATTTGATTCATATTATTAATTAAGTTATTATTGTTGTTATCATTAAAATTATATTCAGAATTAACTCTTTTTACCTTTAAATAATCTTTTTTAAATTTTCTCATTTCAGAAAAATTTCCAAATAATTCCTTAGGTAAACTTTTTATTTTTAATTCCTCTTTTGCCTTTTTAATTCTTTGTTTAATAATTCTTTTAAATTTTAGTAAAACTTGACAAGCTAATAAAATACTTAATTTATTATCATCTCCTGAATTTCTCTTTTGTATATTGAAAAAATGTTCAATATTTTCATTTTTATATTCTCTTTTCCAGAATTTTTTAGTATAAAAACTAACAATATTTCTTCTTAAAGAATCAAAATGTACGTTCATTGATTTACTAATTGCAAATTGACTAATTATCATACAAACATCTAAAAAATGAACAAATAAAAATTTTTCTTTATTTTCAATCATATTATCATTACTATTCGAATCAATACTAAATTCTTTCTTTAATTTATTTGCAGAAAAAATAAATGAATTTCTACCCTTTTGTTGAGATAAAATATGATTATTTGAATTAATAAAAGGTTCTAATTTCTCTTCATTTACTAAAATTTGAAATTTACTTATTAATTTCATTACTTCAATATCACTAGTATAAAATTTTCCATCATTACTTAAATAAATATTATTAAATTCATATGATTGTGAAAGAGAATAATTTGGTTTATCTAAATAAAGTTTATTTCTATTAGTATATATTAATTTTTTACAATTTAAAAATTGTTTATAATCTCTTTCTCTTTTATAAGTTTTAACAATATCATTTATTCCTTGAATAATATATCTATCATAATTAAAACCAATTGGAGGAGGTAATTGTTTCATAATTAAAATAAATTCATATGGTTTTACAACCTTAGTACATAAAGGATCATAATCCATCCATAAATTTATAAATTTTTCCATTAAATCTAAAGGCATATAACCTCTATTTTCATATATTGATTCATTAAATCCTTCTATAACCATAACAACACATAAATTCATCATAAAAATAGGACCAATTATCATAAATGAAATAAAGTAAATATATGAAAAATTACTTCCACAGGAAAAATAACCTTTTTCTGTCATTGTGTCATAATTAATTAAATTATTATTATAACATCTAACATTATATGTAAAACAATAATAATCTTGATTATATTTTTCTGAAGTTGGTTCTCTACAATCATGATAAGCTAATTCAGACATAAAAAAAACCCAATCTTCACCAGAAATACATTGAAATAATAATGTAATAGATGAAATAAAATCTCTAAAATTATTATTTCTTGAAATATATTTTCTATAAGGAATTTGACTAAAAGCATGCATTCCTATATTACCATATATTGTAATTAATATTAAAATTAAAAAACCTATTCCTAATATTGATGGTATTAAATATAATAAAGTATCTATTAATGATCTTAATTTACCTAAATTATTAATTAATCTTAATATTCTGAAGATACGTAGTAATCTCAATACAATTGGTAATGCACTTAATGATTTTACATTTAATAAATTTGTAAATGATAAAATGTTTAATATTGCCAAAAGATCTCCTAATATTATTATTACAAAATCAAAAATATTCCAATTATTCATAAAATATAATTTTCTATAAACTATTAATTTCATTATTAATTCAATTGTAAATAATAATGAGAAACATAAGTTTATTATTGTTAGAGTATTATCATAAAATTTACTTGAGCCTTTATGTTGAATTACAAGATTACAACAAGATAAAATAATTAATATTGATATTATTAAATCAAATTTTTTAGATGTTACTATTTTTGATATTTTTTTTCTAAAAGTTTCTTCATTTGGAATTCTTAATTTTGGTATTGGATGATATTTCATAAAAATTTTTTGTATATGAACCCATTCTCTTTCAGGCTCAGTTAATTCTTTATTATAATTTCTTCTTTTTTTAATTTTATGATATTTCTGAATAATAATAGCAATAATTAAATTTAAAAACAACATATGTAAAAGAATAACAACAAAAACATAAAAAAATATATAATTTTTTGTATGTTTTGTCAATGAACTAATCATCATAATTTTACTCCAATTCTCAGCAACCATTATTTCAAAAATAACTTTTAAAGCTTCAAAAAAATTTGAAAAATTTTCTTCATTATCAATCCAAATTCCATTATTTTTAATACATTCATCTCTCGAAAATTTAGGATTAGATAAACAATATTGATATAAACTAGTTTTAAAAATACTAACTCCAATCAGAGCTAAAATAATTATAAAAATTATGCAAATAATAATTAAATTAGCCATTGAAGAAACAGAAGCAACTAAAGTTTTAGTCATCATATATAAATTTTCACTATGAGTAATTATTCTAATTATTTTTACAGTTCTAATTGCACGAAAAGTTCTTAAATAACCAATATTTTTACTCCATATCATATCAATAATACCTATAATAATACAAATAAAATCAATTATATTTATTACACTTCTCAAATAAGCATTTTTATTAAATAAAAATCCCTTACTTATAATTATAATAAATGCTTCTATTATAAAAATAATATTAAAAATATAATTAAATGAATTTATAATTTGCTTCCTCTTTGATGATGGATCTAACCAAGGATGATTCAAACAAATAATAACTAAATTACCTAAAATTAATGTAATTAAAATATAATTAAATAACCAATGATTAAGAATAGTAATACATAAAAGTCTTAATTTATTATTTGGTGAAAAAATAAATAAAGAATTATCCATAATTATATTATTTTTTTCAGATTCTGAATCAGAAATTGTTTCTAAAGCTTCACTTTTTATTATAAATTTTGTTCTTTGAGAAATTAAATTGGTTGGTTTTGGTAATTGATATGTATATTTTTTATGAACATTTACATTATTATGTTTTTTTTCAATTAATATATTTTTTTCTATTTTTGATATTGATGGTCTTTTTAATGTTTTACTTAATTGAATTTCATTTTCTCTATCATCAAATTTTTCAAATTCATCATGATATAACTTTGATTTCTTTGGAACAAAAGTTTTCCTCATTTGAAAGGGTTTATAATCAGTTTTTATTTCATCACTTTCATTATCTTTTTTTTCATTATTTGAATAAAAACTGCTTTCATTTATTATTGTTAAACTCTCAGAATCAGAGTTATTTATACACATATTTGTTTCACTATTTATAATATTTTCTAAATTTTTTGAAGGTTCAGTTTGTGAATTTTTCATAATATAATATTTTGCGAAATAATACATCATTTCATTTACTTTTTCATTGGTTTTTGCATCATTTTCCATCTCATAATTAATTTTAAATTCATAATATGAATCATGAGTATCAATATATTTTATTGCATCATTTCTTGCTTTTTCTTCTTTTTTTGGGTCATCATCTATTATTTTATGTAGAGTAAATGTTTTTTTTACTATATAGGATTTTTCCATATCTAATGATGTTTCTAATATTGTTTTTTTATAATATTCTGAATCTCCTATTTCAAATAAAATAAAATCTATTCTATTTTTGGCTATTAATTCTAATTCTCCTTCAAATTCTAAATTTTTTGAATATAATTTCATTAAATAATAATTATATACTGAATTATATCTTTTTTGATTGGTTGGTTTTTTAATTATTTTTTCTATTAACTTATCTCCTTTTTTATTTATTATTTCTTGATAATTTATAATTTTACTAGCACTAATTTCACTTGATTTATATATTAATCCCAAAATAAAATAATGTACATTTCTATTTTTTTCTAAATGATGTAAAGATGATTGAAAATTTTCAATCAAATAAGCAAGAAAAATATTTAATAATGTAATATTACCAAATACAATTAAAGTAACAAAATAAATAATAACTAAAGCAGGATTATTTTTATCACTTCTATAACAATCATAAAAAATTTCATACCAATGATCTCCAATAATAACCATAAAAACACAAACTAAAGAATTAGGAAAATTATCAAAATTATAAAAAGTACTTTCTGAATTAGCATGAAATTTACCATCAACAAATCTAAGTGAATTATTAAAAAATTGAAAACCTAAAAGTGTATACATAAAAATAAAAATAATGAACAAAATTAAAAAATCAATAATTCTAATCATTGTTTCCCATATACTTTCCATTATAATTTGAAAACTTTCCCAACTTCTTAATAATTTAAAAATTCTAAATATTCTCAATAATTGAAAAGTAGAAGTTATTGAGGTAGAATTATTTTTATGTTCACCAAAAGCATCAAATTGATTTAATAAAACTTCTATTAATGAAACAAAAACAATAACTCCATCAAAAATATAAATCCAATCATAAAAATAATCTTTACCATAACCTACAATTGTAATAAACATTTCTAAACAGAAAATACTAACTAAAATAATATTAATTTTTTCATATAATTCCCTTTCTTTATTTGATATATTTATTCTATCTAAAGCTAAAATTACTCCATTTAATATTATACATATATATATGAAAATTTGGAAAATTGGTTGTTTACATAAGATATAACAATAAAATGCAAATTTATGTTTTTTATGATATTGACTATGCTCTTTTATTTTTGAGAAACAATGTATTTTTCTCCATAATTGTTTCCAAAATGAAATTTTTATTGAATTATAATTTTCTAATAAATTGTTTTTATTTTCTATAATATCATTATTATTATTATTTTCATCATATTCATTAAAATTATGGAAATTTTGAATAAAATTTTTACTTAATTCAATTGGACTATACTTTAATTGATACATTTTTTTCATTTTCCTCTCATTATAATTATCTAAATTAATATTCATCATTATACTATATTTTTTAATAGTTTTCCCAACATTTCCATTTAGATCATCATAATAAAGAATGACATCATTTTTTCTTGCTTTTCTAAAATTATAAATTAAAACAGCAACAATTAAATTAATCATAAAATAATAATTAATAACAATACATAAAACAAAATAAATAATAGAAGCATAATAATTATAACCATCCATTAATAAAAACATAATATTATTCCAACCTTCTCCAGTTAATACTTGAAAAACTGTTAAAATACTCAAACCAATATTATTAAAAGTAGTTAAACCATAATTAAATTGTTCATAATTTAATTCATTTTCATATTCATAAATTTCTGATAAAAAAAAATGTTTTTCCCTATAAAAATTCATAACACTTAAACAATTATCACATTTAATTTCTCCACCACATAAATTATAAAAGTATTTACTATCAATTTCTAATTTACCATTTATTGGTTCATTACTTGTTCTACATCTATATTCAAAATTTTCATTCCAAAGAGACAAACCAAAAATTGCAAATATAACAATAAAAAATAATAATAATAAAAATACAATTCCAACATCAATTAAACTATTAATTAAAACTGTTATAAAAGTTCTCATATGAGGTAAAATAGACATTGTTTTTAAAGGACGAAGTAAACGAAAAGTTCTTAAAGCAAATAAATTTGCATTAATTTGAGGAAATAAATTTATTAAACTTGATATAACTACTATAAAATCTAACCAATTCCATGCATCTCTTAAATATGAATATGGTTCTAAAACAAATCCATATGCAATTACTTTTAAAATAAATTCAATTATGAATAAAACTGTAAATACATATTTACTATATACTGATATTATTTGGAAATATTCTATTGTTTCTAAAATTAAAAAAATACAATTTAGGAAAATTAATGTATTTATTATTAAAATAAATGATTTTGATGACACTAATTTTTGAATTGATATTCTAAATTTATTTTGACTTGAGAATAACCATAAGGAATTATTAGCAAAATTTTCATCAGTAAATTCATTATTATTTATAAGATTTTGTAAATTATTTTTTGCATATATTATTCCAGATTCTTTTTCATCAATTGAATCAGAATCATTATTTTTTATTTGAAATATTTCAAAATTGTACCTTTTTTTTCTCCTTCTTATCATTTATAATTAAATTTTTATTTAAATAATTCAAAAAATATATAATAAAAAATAAATTCCCATATATAAAAACCAATTTAAAAAAAAAAATTTTAAATAAAAAAAACTAAAAAAAAAAAAATATTTAATTCTCATTAGGATCTTTATTAGTCAAAACAAAAATCCCCATAATAATCAAAACTCCCCATTTAAGCATAGGATAATCATTAAGTAAAATAGTAGCAATTCCAACATAAGGACAAAACATTCTAATCCTTCCCATAATATGTTTCTCATTTAAAAATAAATCACCTCTTTCATATAAACCTCTATCATTAACAGGATTATTATCACCTTTAGTCAAAGCTTTATAACCTCCATTCTCAGTTAATTCAACAGAAATTACTCTATGTACAATTGGTATTTCTTGAGTAACTACTTTATATACTACAATATCACCTGGTGTTGGAACTGTATTATCCCAATTTATTAAGAGGATGTCTCCTCTGTAAAATGATGGCTCCATTGATCCTGTTAGAACTACTACTATTGGACTGTCACTGTTTGTTATTATCATTAAGGATTTCCACATCATTAAGGCTGAAGATACTACTGTTCCTAATACTACGAATTGGGTTAAAAGTTGACGAAATTTCATTTGGGAGATTTCTGTCAAGGAATTTTTTATTGAATCCATTTTTTTAAATACTTTGTTTTTTTATTTTTTATTTTATTTTTATTTTTATTTTTTTTTATCTATTTAATTTTTTTTGGAAAATCTGAAATAAATTATATTTATTCTTTCTCTTTAAAAAAATTAATCAATATTAATATATATCATATGATACATTATCATATATTATAACTCAGATGGAATTTCATATGATTTTTGAGTTATTAGAGAATTTATTTATTCAACTATTGTAATTATTGTTAATTTTAAAATTATTGTTGATACTAATACACATTCTATTTCTAGTTTTATTTTTAATGTTGTATTGCTTTATATTTTTTAACTATTTTTAATTTTTCAAAAATTAAATAAAATTCATCATTTTTATTATTTTTTGAATAAATTTTTTTCTCCAC
>JAJJLH010002330.1:0-26390 GCA_023806865.1 Isotricha sp. YL-2021a | reverse complement strand
AATTCTTTTTTTGTTATAATGATTAAATTAATTTCTTTATTTTTATTTAAATTAAGATAACAAAATAAACATTTATTATATTCTCCTTTAAATATTTCATTTAAATTTAAATAAAATGAGCATAAATCATTTATTTGAAATAAACAAAAAGATAATGATTCTAAATTAATCAAAACTAAATTAATAAAATTAATAATAATTATACAATAATGATGACTAAAGAAAATATCTGATATTATAGATAAATTATTCTCATCCTTTTTACCTATTTTAACTAAAAATTCATTTGAAGTTAATATTTTAAAAAATTTTAAATGAAAATTCACAAAAACAATTATAAAACCTTTTTTTTCATAAGTTATTGAACAACATAGAAATTGTTTATTTTTTTTAACTTGAAATGATATAACATTATCTTCAATATAAGAACCTAAATTAATTTCAAAAGTTTCTTCATTTATATATAAAAGTTCATTATTTTCATATTTTAAATGTAAAATAAGAATATAATCTTTAAATTCTTTTTTATTCTTTATTAATAAAATAATCATGATTTTATTCTCATTTATAAAAACTATATAATAATTTATTCCATATTGAAATGAAGAATTATCAAAAAAAATATTTTTTGGATTATCCAAATTTAAAATATAATCGGATTGTTCAATTTGAGATAATTGAAAATTAAAATCAATATGTTCTTTTGTAATTTTTAATAAAATATCATCAAGTTTATAATGACTTTGATTATAGTTTTTATCTTTATTAATAAAAATAAAATCATTCCTATTTAATGATTGAATACATATTATTTTTTTTGAAATAAATATATTATTTGTATTATTATTTAAATGAAGAAATGATAAATGAGTAAATAATTTTTTAACAAAAAATCTTTTATCTTCAAAAATATAATCATTATAATTATTATTATTTATAAATTGAATTGGGATATATTTGACTAGTTTATTTTCTTGATAATCAAAAATTCCTAAATAAATGGCTTTATTTTTCGTCTTATTTAAAAATAATAAAATTTTTCCTTCTGAATCAATACCAAAGTTATTAAAATTATATTGTTTTTTATTTAAGTCATTAACTTTTAATGTTAAATTATTCTCTTTTTTTTGCTCAATATTCATTAAATAAATTTGATATTCTGATGTATGAGATTTTATTTTAAATTCAATATTATTTTCTTTTTTGGAAAAATTTAAAGTTTCAATAAACATTTATTTTAAAACAAAAAATACATATTTATTTTATTTAATAATTGTTTTTCTCTAAATTTAAACAAATGCTTGTCAATTATTTTAAAAATATATAAATATTTTTAAATATTTTTAATTTATTAATTACTTTTTATATTATCAAGTTAAATTTTTATTAAATAAATTAATTAATGTGTTATTTAATAATTATACCAATAGTATTTATAAATCTTGTCTCTTTTACTTTTTTGCTTTTTAGAAATAGAGAATACATAAATACAGGAATTTTTGATTTGAGTATTTTATCTTTTCAAAAAATTGATAAAATAATTTCTAATCCAGATATATTAATTTATAATTTAAATCAAGATAATTCAATTTTAAATTTATCATATTTTGAAAATAAAACAATTATGTATTCAACAAATTTTTTTTATTTATATACAATAACATTTAAAATTAAAATTGTAAAAGGATTAAATATGGTAATATGGGAAAAAAAATCCAAATTTGTTCAGTCTACAATTACTTTTTTATTTAATCAATCAAATAAAATAACTTATATTATGAATATAAATGTTCCTTTTATATTAAATAAAAATATTATTGAGAGGGAAAAAAATTTTATCAATGAATATTTTAATTTTATAACAAAACATTATTAATTGAAAATATTTTTTTTTTCCATACTAACAATTCAAAATAAATTAGATTTTATAAAAATTTAAAATTACAAATTAAATAATAATTATTTAAATAATATAAATATTTTTATTTTTATGGACATGCAAATTACTATTACTCAATGGAATGAAGAATATAGAAAATTATCTAATTTATTCAAAAATGAAGAAAATAATTTGATAAAAACTTTTCTTCAAGATGATTATTCTTTATTTAAAGTATATCAAAATTTAATTAAGACAGATTTTGAAAAAGAAAAAAATAATTATCAAATAATTGAAAAACAACTTAAAAATTATATAAATGAATCTTTTTCATATTTAAAAGGGAAAAATGCAACAAGAATAAATAATTTTGATTTCCAAAATAAAATAAGAAAGATTGATGAATTATTTCATAAAATAAAAAAAGATCAAAAAACAAAATATGATAATTTATTGATTGAAGAATCAACTTTAGAAAAAGAAATAAACAATTATACAAAAAAATTTGAGCAATTATTTAAAGAAATGGACAATGAAATTAAGACAAAAAACATATCAAATAACAATTCTAAAATTTTAAAAAAACAAAAACCTGATAAACACAATTTAAATATTGAATTAATAAATAAATATATAAATAACATAATGAATAATATTGGAATAATTGACAATGAAATAAATGAAATATCTTTAAAAGATCTAGAACAAATAATAGGAAAATTAGATTCAAATGATATAATTGAAATTAAAGAAATAATTGAGAAAATAAGAAATATTATAGATAAAGAATTTGGAGGAGTATATATTGGTTGGCAACCAAAAGAACATGAAGAATTTTTAAAATTAAGAAAATCTTATAATAATAATATTAATAATTATGAATTTTTAACAGATTTATGTAATTTAATTCCATATATTCCTTCTTCAGAACATAAAAATCATATTAGATTATTTGAAAAATATATTCAATTAAAAGATATTATAACAATTTTAATTAAGAAATATACTGATTTAAAACAAGAAATTGATGATGAAGAAAAAACTTTATTTTTTGAAAGGAAAAATTTTTCCAAAAAAAAAATTCCTTCTGATTTAGATAATATAAATTCAAAAAAAAAAGAAATGATAAAGGAATGGAAGGAAAAAAAAGAAAAGGAAAAAATTACTAGTTTGGCAAAACAGAAAAAAAATGAAAAAATACAAAAAGAAAAAGAAAGAAATTTATATTTATCAAATAAAGAAAAAAATGAAATACTTATTAATAAATATAAGGAAAAAAAGGAAACAGAAAAAAAAATATATAATGAAAAAAATAATGATGAAAAGTATAAAAATATATTTAATAAAATTGATTTTGATAGGATTAAAACAAGAGAAAATATTTTATTAGAGAAAAAGAAAAAAGCTTTAAGGGTACAATCAAGTAAAAATTTAAGAATTAATAATAATAATAATATTAAAAATAAAATAAATGATTCATCCAAAAGAAAGAAAAGTAAATCAAGAGTTATTAATGCAAATGATGGTATAAATAATATAAATAGAAATTTATGCATTACCCAAGAAAAAGGAAGAAATTTGAATGATTCAAATCAACTAATAAAATATAAATCAAAAGATTTTTCATAATTCTATGTTATAAATTTTTATCATTGATTTTTTATTTCATTATATATATTTTCTCTATGATGTAATTTATTTAAATATTCAAATTTATCCATATTATTTATTCTATAATAATTAATAAATTTATTATTTATTCAAATTTATTAAATGCCCTATTTTAAAATAAATACCTTGATAATTATAATTAATTTTACTTTTAATATTATTTAAATTTGGATGTTTAATTTATTTTATTATTTAAATATCTGGTCCACTGTCAGATTCTTCATCATCAAATATATTTAACATATTCTCTGCTAAATCTTGATATACATAAATCATATTAAATATTGATTCACATTTATCTTTATAATCAAATTGCTTGTCTTTGTCAATTTTTGCTAAATATTTTAAGGTCGATAATTCATATGTTTTATAATCTTTTTTAAAATTTTTTAAATTTTTGATTGCATAATCAACATAAGGTCTATTATTTGTCAAACAACTCATTGATTCAACATAATTATATAAATTTTTTTCACTTAATATTTTATAATATTTCCTAGGATAACATATTGGAAGAGGAAATTTATCTTCTGAATTAAATATTACATTAGATAATTTATTTAAAAAAACATCATAATTTTGATTTAATATTTTGTAATTATTTTCTATTCCAAAACAAATTGTAGAATTATATTTATTTAAATAAATTCCCATTTCTAAAATTTTTTTCCAAGAAAAATCTTTATTATACATATTTCTAGATAAATTAACTAAATAACCATTAGTAATTAATTCCTTTGGTAATTTATTATTAACATCTTCAAGTAATAAAAATAAATCACTTTCCATTAAATTTAAAACAGACTCATTAGTTAATAAATTTCTAATATAAGTAGATTTACCATATAAATTAGATCTAACTGGCATATATAAAAGTTGCAATTGTAAAGAACAAAAAGATGAATAATAAAAATTATAAACAGGATCAATATGCTCTTCATTTTCTTTATATTTATAACCAAATAATTCTTTAATACAATTTTGATTATCTTTAATATAAATAGGATTAAAAATAACATTTCCTCCATCAATATCTAACAAATCAGATAAAAACCAAACATTATTTACAAATTTTTCAATATTAAAAACATCATCATTTCCATTATAATTTTGACTATCATCATATCCATTAATTATTCTAATATTTTTAGGAATCATTTCATGTATATTTTCTAACATATAATTACCAATTCCACCCCATAAAGAATTATAATCCATATTAAAATGTAAAAATTCCATTCTATCACAATCTTCTAATTGTTTTCTAAAATTATCTTCAAATTCTTCATAATATGTATTATTATTATATGAATTTGATAAAAAATCTTTTCCTCTTATATATGATGATTGTTCTCTTATATCATAATCAATTGTCTTTATTTCATTTAATGAATTATATGGTAATTTTATTCTTAGAAAGTCATTCCAATTTTTTATTGAGTTTTCAAAATCGAAATATTCATATAATTCTTCATCAGATAAATCCATTAATTCATTTATTTTTTCTCTTTTTTTTTTTTCTTCTGGAGTTAATTCTTTTTTTTGTTGATTTTCTTTATTTTTTATATTTTTATTTGTATTTATCATATTTTCATCTTCATCTTCATTTAATTCATCATTTTCATTTATCCCTGTCATTAATGATAAAAAATTATTTTCATTTTGAAAACTTTGATATATTTGAAATTTATTTTTTTCAACATCATTTAAATTTTGATTTTTAAATTCAAAAGCAATTGATTCAATTGCTTCATTTGAAAGTTTTTCATTTGTTTGATAATATCTTCTTATATTATTAGAATAATCAAAAAGTAATGCTCTTGGTCTTTCAGATTCATTATATATTACAGTGTGATTTAAACTAAATGGATTTTCTTCATTTTTTAATAATTCATCATTTAAATTAAAAAAATGAGAAAGGACATAATTACTAAAATTACCAAAAGATAAAAAAATAATCTCTTTCATTTAAAAAGAATAAACAAAAAAAATTAAAATAATTTAAAAAAATAACAATTAATTTTTAAATTAAGTAAATTTTAATTAAATAAATTAAAAAAAAATAAAAATTAATGTTTTCGTTTCCATTATTTGTATATTTACTAATGCTTATATTAATAATCTCAGGTTCATTAATAACAATAACAAATAAAATACAAAACAATACAAAATCATTAAATTTAATATTTCATCATGCATGGTTTACAACATTTTTAATGTTTATATCAGAATTTATTTCACTTCCATTATATTATTTAATATATGATACTAAAAAAGAAGAAGACATAAAAAATGAAGAAAACAAAAACAAAAAAAAAATAAACATTTTTCAATTATTAATTCCACCTCTTTTTGATTTTATAGGATCAACATTAATGACATTTGGTTTAATATTTTTATCAGGAAGTATATTTCAAATGTTTAGAGGATCATTAATAATAATAACATTTTTAATGTCGTTATTTTATATGAAAAATAAACATAATATAAATCACTATATTGGAATATCATTTACAGTCTTAGGTTTAATTTTAGTTGGTTTTGCTGCTTTTATTACTTCAAAAGATAAATTACATAATGATTCAATTTTAGGTATTTTTTTAATTTTATTTGCTCAATTTTTTGCTGCTTTCCAATATATTTATGAAGAAAATATTATGAAAAATTATATTTGTCATCCTATGAAATGTATTGGTTATGAAGGATTATTTGGTACTTTCATTTCAAGTTTTTTAATTTTTATATTTTATTTTATTAAATGTACAAATGGGAAAAGAATAACTGAACAATTTTGTAATTTAGATAATGAAGGAATTTGGAGAGTTGAAAATATTTTTTTTGCTTTTAAACAAATATTTAATAATAATAATTTAATTATTTTATTAAGTTTATATTGTATTGGAATTACTATTTATAATATTACTGGAGTTTCAGTGACTAAATATTCTACTGCTACTACTAGAGCTGTTGTTGATACTATTAGAACTTTTATTATTTGGTTTTATTTTTTAATGCCTTTTAATCAAGATAATGTTAGAGAAAAATTTAATTTGATTCAATTTACAGGATTTATTTTGTTAATTATTGGAAATTTAATTTATAATGAAATTATTGGTTTTAATTTAGATAATAATGAAAAAAATAAAAATGAGGAAAAATATTATTCGTTAAGTCAAGATGATGAAAATGAAAATAATACTTTAGATGATTCTGATAATTCTTCTTTATTAGTTAAAAATTAAAAAATAAATATATTTTTAAATCAGTAATTAACAGTCAAAAAAAATAAATCTAATTAATTATATCAATTAATTATAATAAAACCAAATAAACAAAAAAGAAAAGAAATATAAAACTTAAAAAAGGATGATATAAAAATCAAATAAAATAAAAAAAAACAAAAAATAGCACAAACACAAAAAAATAAAAAAAAACCTTTTTAAATATAATTTTCACACTAAAAAAATAAAGAAATCATAATTGAATCATATTTATAATACAAAAATTATTTATATAAAATCCTTTTTTTTTAAATCAACGATAAACAAACTTTTCAAAGCAAAATATTTGCTAATATATTAATTTAAATAATATATTATAATAAACCCACTATTTGGAAGACAAAATTAAATATCTTCATCTTTAGGTTGATAACTGAACCCTTTAAATTCATCACTTAAACTTTTTCCATCACCATTATTACTAGTAATTAATTTTTTATCAGGAAAACTTTCAACATTTTCTTCAGTAAATCCTTTATCAAAATACCTTAAATCTTCTTCATTATCTAATTTAGGAATAAAAGGAGGTTTATAATTTTTTTTAAGAACTTTATCAAAATCAATATCTTTAAAAAAATCATGTTTTATAATTTCTTCACTTGAATTATATCCAATTCTTTCTCTTGGATTAGAATTTAATAATTTCTCAATTAAATCTTTAGCATTTTTTGATATATTTTCAGGAATGATAATTTTCATTTTATAAATTTGAGGATTAAATTTACCTTTTTTTTGTTTAAAAGGATGAAATCCACATAACATTTCAAACATAACAACACCAAAAGAGAACCAATCACAAGTTTTATCATATCCTTTTTCAAATATAATTTCAGGAGCTAAGTATTCAGGAGTACCACATAAAGTATAAGTTTTTTGTTCTTCTTCATCTAATAATTTACTCAAACCAAAATCAGTTAATTTAATATGACCAAATTTATCAATTAAAATATTTTCTGGTTTTAAATCTCTATATATAAAATTATTTTTATGCATATAATCTATTGCTAATAAAATTTCACTCATGTAAAATTTTACACTTTTTTCTTTATATTGGGAATTTCTTCTTAAATGAAAAAATAATTCTCCTCCTTGCATAAATTCTGTTATAAAATATAATTTTGTTTTATCTTGAAAAGCATAAAATAATTTTACTATAAAAGGATGGTTTAATTTTTCTAAAAGTGAACGTTCTGTCATTGTGTGATTTACTTGTTTTCTTTTTATTACTAATTCTTTTTTTAATATTTTCATTGCGTATAATTTTTTTGATTTTTCTAATCTTACTAAAACTACTTTTCCAAATGAACCTCTTCCTAATACTTTTAATTGGGAAAAATCTTCCAGGGTTGCATTTGGATTTTGATTATCGTTTTCTTTTATGTTTAATGTTTCTAAGGAGGTTTCTGTTATTTTATTATCGGTCGGTATTAAAATTTCTGAGTTTTTTGATTTGTTTTCTAATGCAATTGCCGTTATTCGTTTTTTTTTACAACAACTTTTAAGTATTCCCATACTTTTTGTTTTTATTTCTTTTTTTGCTGATTAAATTTTTTTTAAAATTTTTAATTATTAATTTTTTATTTTTTTTAATTCTTAATATTTTTTTTTGAATATTTAAATCTAATTATATACTTTGACAAATGATATATATTTTTTATTGTAAATAAATAAAATAAAATAAAATTTATTATAACTAACTATTTAATTATAATTTAAAGTGTAAATAATATAATTTATTGATTGAAAATTATTATTTTGTCATTAATATATAATTTAAATTTTATTTTAATATATATTTTTTTAATTTAACCAAATCAATAAATAGGCATCCTTGAAAAAATAGTTCCTAAATAACAATAGACCTTAAAAATAAAAGATTTAATTAATATAAATCAAATAATAAATGAGTAATGATAGTATAAGAATTACAGGAAATAGTAATGGTAGTGTTGAGCAAGAAAATAACAATTGTTTCACAAGAAATAAACCAAAAATAATCATTGGAATAGTAATTATATCTATTTTAATAATAAGTATTCCAATAATAATCAAAATAATTAAAAAAAAGGAAATTTGTATAGGAAAAAAATGTTGTGAATCTATAGAATTTTGTTACAGAAAAGGATGTTGTGAAGAAAATGATTGTTGTGAAGAAAAAATATGTGAATCAATAGAATATTGTTACGGAAATGAATGTTGTAATGGAAAAAATTGTTGTGAAAAATGTGAATCAATAGAATTTTGTGAAGATGATGAATGTTGTAATGGAAAAAATTGTTGTGAAATATGTGAAAATATAGAAAAATGTGATTTTGAAGTATGTTGTAATGGAAAAAAATGTTGTAAGAGAATTTGTGAAAATAGAATATTTTGTGAAGGAAAAGGATGTTGTAATGAAAAAGATTGTTGTATAGAAGAAAATTGTAGAAGTATAAAACAATGTAATTATAAAGGTTGTTGTAATGGGAATAATTGTTGTGTTGAAAATACTGGAATTATTATTGATATTAATCAAAAAATAAATTATACTAATATTTATGAAGATGTTATTAATAAAAATTTGAATATTGAAGTTAATAAAGTGGGAAAAAATAGAAGATTGGAAGAAAAAAATTTTTATACTGAAATTAAGGGAGAGTATTTACTTAATGTTTATGATTTTAAAAAAAAAGATAATTCTTCTATTGTTTATTATGCTTATGCTGTTTTGTTAAATTTAAATAAAAAAAATAATGAAATTAATGTTTTTATTGGAGGGAATGATATTAGAAATTATGATTCTAAGGAATTTCCTTTTATAAAATTTAATTTTGATGAAAATGGTTTAATTTCTAATTTACAAGTTGAAAATAATTATAATTCTACTCTTATTGCTTATATTTATGAATTTATTAATAAAATTATTCCTAAACTAGACAAAAAATTATATGAAGAATCTAATAATAATTCAATTAAATATTCATATCAAAATAATAGTAATGAAAAATGTGTCTTATATAAAACTGAAAATGAACCAATTTCATATATTAATGGAAGTAATAATGTTAAAAATATGGCAATAAATATAATTAATAATGAAGTTAAAGAAGTTACTAATGTTAAAGATTCATCAATTAGAATATCAAATAGTTTTGAATCTGAAAATTTAGATCATACATTTTTTAATGAAACAGAAGGAAATAATTTAGCAACTAGAAATCCTCCTATTAATGGATATTCTGAAAAAATAGAATCAGTTTTAACTTTACAGTCATCATATGAAGATAATTCATTAACAAATAAAATTATTGAAATTATAAATTCAAAAAATTTAATAAATTATAGTAATAATTTAGAATCAAATTCAAGACTTCTTAATTCTAATAATTCTAATGAAAATAAATTAAGAAAAATTGATGAAATTAGTCCAGATCCTTTTAATCAACCTTTCATATTCATTTATCCTTTATTTAATATTGATTTTTTAGGAGTTAAAATTGGTCTTTTTTCAAAAATTGCATTTTTACCTCTTATAGGTGAATTAAAATTAGAAATTTTTTATAATAAAAATGGTAATTTAGAAAGTATATCAAATCAAACAATTATTACAAATTTTGATACAATTATTGATGAAATTCAAGAAGTTATTAATCAACTTATTCAATCTATTGAACAATTCGTAGTTTATATTCGTGAAAATAATTTTAATGAAACAGAGAAAAATTTGAATATTCAATTAGAAACTTTATTTCAAAAAATTGAAACACCTCCTGATTTATCAGATACATTTAAAACAGTAGAAGATTTTTTTCATACTATTATTTCATTAAGTGCTACTTGTTATAATAATGCTAATGAGTTAGCAAATAATACTCTTTATTATTTTAATAATATATTAAAAAATATAAATGAAGGTAATCAAAGTAATCTAATAAAAATTATTTCTACTACAAAAAATGATGTTATAAATTTTATAAATGATCATCAAAGTGATGCAAATAATATTTATGAAGCTTCTAAAATTTTTTATCCTGAAATTGAGGAAAAAATAAAAAATAGATTAGTAGAAAAGCAAAATTATAATGATTATACACCATTTAATTTTGATATTGCAACATTTTATGATATACAAGATACATATAAAAAAGTATTAAAAATTTTATCTGGTTTTAAAACAAGAATTGAAAATGCAATTGCAGTTGAAAATATTACATTTTATAATGAAGTTCAAAATCAATTTGAAGAAATATTAAATTCTCCTTTAGAAGATGTTGAATTTATTTCATATAATGCAAGAAATAATGCTTCTGTAATTGATGCAATGAGAATCTTCTGGGGTGAAGAAGAAGGAGACAAAAATAGAAAATTATTAATAGATAATATTAATTCATTAAGAGTAAAAATAAATGATATGATAAATGCAATTTTTAATAAAATCACTTCTACTCATAAAAGTGAATTATTAAATTCAGAAACTTTCAAAAATATTATTGATAATTTACAAAATTATGTAAATGAAGTTGAATCAAATCAAACATCATTAATGAATTATTTAAAAACATTTATTCATTATGATTTAAATTTCAATATTTATGTTGAAGATGTTAAGGCATTACTTTCAGTAAATTATGCAGCAATGAAAGCAAGAGAAGAAAGTTATAAGAAATTTATTATTGAAAGATTAAATAAAATTGAAGATACATATACAAATCAAAATTTCTTAGATAATATTAATTCAACTTTATTTAACATATTAATCAAAATAATTGAATCTACTAAAAAAAGAAATTATGGTTATGCTTTAGGAAATTGTTCATTAATAGAAAATGAAGTTAATAATATAATTAATAATTCTTTATCAAGAAATCTTTTAAATAAAATAATAGAAATTTATACAGATGATAATTTATTAAATGATATGATTAGAAATTATTATTTTATTGTAATTCCTGCTTTTGAAGAATTTAATTATACTTTCTTCAATAAACATTTCTTAGTCCATGCTAATCAATATGTTTCTAAACCAACTGAATTAATTACAAAATTAGGAAAAATTATACTTTCTCAGGAAGAAGAAAAAAAATCTCAAATTACTAATTTAAATAATTTACTTATTTTAAGTATTAATAATGCAATTGAAAATTCATATAATAAAGTTTATCAAACAGTTAAAAGTATTAAAGCAGAATTTAATTCTAAAGCTCCAAAAAATAAATATGGTGAATATGGAAATTATAGAGCAAAATATGAAGAAATAGAAGAAAAATTAGATGAAATTTTAAATTTATTTTTTGATAGAAAAGGAAAAATGAAAATATTATATAAATATGTAAAAAAAAATGATGACGAATTTTCTTTATCATCAAAAGGAATTAATTTATCAGAAGAACAAATAATATCAAATTTACAAAAAATATATAATGAAATGAATTTACATTTTCAATATTATATTTGTAAAGATAATAATGAATTATGTAAAAATGGAAATTTAGTAGTTCTCTCAGAAATGGATCAATATAATTATCAAATAGCAAAATTAAGAGATTCAGTAAATCAATTAAATAATTTAATTCCAATTGCAGAAACAATGATGGAAAATTCATTATCAAATTTAGACTCAAATAAATTTTTAAATTTATATTCAAAATATAATTACTATTCATTTGACATTGCTTCTGATTTGAAAAATTATTTATATTTAATTAGACAAAAAACTGATGAATTAATGGACCCTTATATAGAAAAAACTAAAAATGATATTAAAAATATTTTTAATGGAAAATTAAATATGAAAGGTATAAATGCAAGTATTACTAATATTGCTTTGAAAATATTTAGTAAACCTTCTTCTTTAATGAATGATTTAAAAAAATATTTAGAGTCTATCTGTGGTCCAAAGAATAAAATTATTGATTTGTTCACTGAAGAAAAAAAATATTATTATTATAAAAATGGTTATATGTTTAATTATAAATCTTATGATGATAATTTTAAACAATTAAAGAATGAAATTGAAAATAATTATAATTTATTTATTCAAGATATTTTATCTAATATAAAAGGAAATTCAATTTTAAAAAATAAAATAAAGGATGAATATAATAATATTATTAATGATGCATATAATAATTTAAAGGATAAAATAAATATTATATCAACATTCCAAAATTTCAAATTTTTAGATCATGAATATATTTTTGATACTTTCATAAATGATGCTTTAACTGAAATAAGTAATGATTTAAAACTAAATACTTGGACTTCAATCAATAATATTTATGATAATTATTTATCCGATTTAAAACAAAAATTAAATCAAACATTTAAAGAAGTATTTGATGAAAATTTCAATTGGCTTTCTTTTCAATATAATTCAACAATATCAGATTTACAAAAATTAAAAGGAACTAAAAGAAATATAACAGAAATTTCAATTTATAAAGAATTAATTAAAGTTTTTAATGATATGTTTAAGAAAATTATAGGAATTTATTCAAATGATAATTTAAATGATATTTTTAATAAAATTCAAAATGAAGAAATTGATGATTTAAATTTACCAGTAGAATTCAATGATTTTGTTAGTAATTTAAGAAATGATATTGATACTTTTCAAGAAGAAGCTAGAAAAAGATTAATTAATGAGAAATTAGAATTTACTTCAAATATTGAATCTATATTTTTTAAAGGATATAATAGAACTATATCAGATTTTTTAAATGGAGCAGGTATTAATGAACTAAATTATATTTATAATGAAGATTATATATCAACTATTAATAATAAATTTAGATATTTTAAAGAAGAAATAAATAATATTAAAGATTATATGATAACTTTACTTGAATCTGAAGATGTAATATCAATATCAAAAAAATTAAGTGAAACTTTAAAAAATATTTATATTACAATTAATTATGAATTTAAACAAATTATTCCAATTCAAATTAATGATATAATATTTAATAAAATATCAATTTTTGAAGATGAAGTATTATCACTTATTCCAGATAAATTTATGAATAATTTGATAAAAGAACTTAAATCATCAGATTTTAATGTTAGAATTGGTAATGAACTTATATTAAATTTAATTCCTAAATCATTTCCAGAAAGTTTCAAAACAAATTTAACTAATTACTTTAAAGAAATGTTAAATAATTTATCTTTAAATCAATTTAAAAACAATTATGATTATCAAATAAATCAAGACTTAAATGAAATTTCATCTCTTTTATTAGAATATCAGAATTTAATATTCAAAAAGGTTTCTACTAAATCTCAAAGTAGTACATCATTAGATATGATTCAAGTAATTGAAGTCTATGAAAATTATTTGAATGTTGTTGAAAATTATAATACCATTTTTGAATTTGAAATAAATGAAAATAAAGTCAAAGAAATAAAAAATTTGTTTAATGATTCAATTTTATATTATATTAAGAATATTAAATATGGTTTTGATGAGAAAGTTAATGATATGGAAAAAATAATTAATCTTTTAATAGATAATTTTGATAATAATAATAATATATTAAAGGAAGTTCAAATTAAATTAGAAAATACAAACATTAGTAAAATTGTTGAAAATGTTTATAATAATTTAAGTTTTACAATGAATATGTTATCACATGATATTGGGAATGAATTTGATATAAAAATGAGAAATGAAATTCAAAATAAATATGAGAATATTTCATTAATAGGTTTCACTGAGAGAAAAGAAAAAAGAAATTTAAATCAATATTATAATTTAAATAAAATTAATTCTTATATTAAATTTATTGAAAATGCATATAAAGAATTTAATAATTCAATATTACAAAATACAAATTTTATAGGAATAAGAACAAAAGAAGGTAATTTTATTAATGTATTAATGAATTCATATATTCATATGGATGATTACTTTAATAAATATGAATATTTAACAAAAGAAAATTCTCAACTTAAAAGATTTTCTGAAATTTATAAAACAAAATCTTTAGAAGTTCAAAAATCTATTCAAAAATTTTTAACTGAACAAGTCTCAAAAATTGATGATACAGTTAATGTAATACAAAATACAGTAAAAAATGATTGGTATCATATTAAAAATGTAATTAATACATCAATAAAAACAGGTTTAGATTATGTATTTAAAAAATTATTAAAAGAAATTAAACCTTTAAGTGAAGAAAATATTCCGTTTGATGATCTTATTTCAAAATTAGAACCAATAAAAGTTTTTGATGAATATGAACAAAGTGTTTTTACTGTTAATTTAGAGACAATTTCTAATAATTTAAAATATTCTTATTATATGAAATGTATTGAAAAAAATAATATGTTTGAATTTGATATTGATGTTCATACATCTGGAAATATAGAATTAATAATATCTACTGAAATTAATAATTTATATAAAGGAACAATAAAAGGAATTCTTGGTTCTGGAACAATTGGGATTAGACCTCATTATTATTTACAAGATAAAAGTGTTGAAGTTAATGCTTATGTTAAATCTGAATCTTCTTCTTATGTTTCATTATTTGAACAATTTAATTTTTATAGTATGAAATATGAAATTGATGAAGAAGAGGAAATTGAAGTTATTTCTAATCAAGATTTAAATATTACAAAAGTTTTTAGACATGGTAATTAAATGATTTAAATTCTAAATTTTTAAATATTATTTTTTATTGAATGATATTATTATTATAAGTTATTAAATAATAAAATTTTTTAATTTTTGATTTCTTTAAAATATTATTAAATTTTTTTTGATTTATATTATATAAAAAAAAATCTTTTTATTATATATTAAAATCATTCAATTTGATAATATTTGTAAATCAAAAAAAAATAATAATTTTTCTTTTATTTAAAATATTATAAAGTAAAACATTAATTAATAATTTAAAATTAATTTGTTTATTTAATTATTGTTTTCATTATCTTCTTCAAATGTTTTTTTTTTAAAATTAGGTTCTAAATTATGCATCATAAGAAAATTATTTCCTTTATTATCTATTTTTTTTTCTTCTTCAATTCTTTTTTCTTTTTCTTTTTTTCTAAATTCAAAAATTGAATTAAACAATTTAACAACACCTCTAGTAGTAGTTTTTAATAATTTTTTTTCTTTTATATTATCCCATTTATTATATTCTTTATATCCAAACATTTTTTGAATTTTTCTTAATTCTCTTTTAATTTTTAATTCTTTTTTTTCTTTTCTTTCTTCATCTAATTTTTTTAAAGGTTCTTTTGCTTTAGATAAAATTGCACTTCCTTTTATTTTATCTGATTTATGTATAATATCCTTTAAAAGTTTTCCAATATTTTTTTCTTTTTTTACTTTATTTTTAATATCATTTTTTAAAACTTTATAATCTTCCTGATCTGAATTTTCACTATTTGAATCATTATCATTTTCTATATCTTTATTATTTAAATTTTTTTTTCCTAAATTTTCTTTCATTAAGTTTTAATCTTAATGATAAAATTTTTTTTTTAAAATTAAATTATTCATCAATAATAATTAATTAAAAATTTATCTTTTAAAGTGAAAAAAATGACAAATGAAAATCCATCTGATGGTAAATGGAAAGAATTTGATGAGTTTTATTCATCTCATGAATTACAATTATATGGAATGCAATTTCCAAAAGAACTTTCTGAGAAATTATTTGTTAAATTAAAAAATGAAATTTTTGATACTGATAATTTTTTTGAAATATTTGATAATCAAGATGAAAATAGATATTTGTTAAAAGCAAAAAAAGATATTGCAAAAAATGATTTAGTTTTCCTTATTGATCATTGTTGGACTTATAAATTAAGACAATTTAATTATTTTTGTGAAAATTATCCACAAATAATTAAAAGAACAATGACAATGTTAAAATATAGTTTTATTAAAAAACCAATAATGACTCAAATTGATTTAAATGATAATAATAAAATTTTAAATCCTATTCAATATAATTCAAAATTAGCAGCTAATAATAAATATATTGATTTAAATTATGATTCAATGGAAATTAATGATGATAATTTAAATTTAGTTCATATAAATGAAAAAACTGAAACTTTGTCTTTAGAAAGTAATAATATTGAAAATATTCAATTAATTTATGATTTATTAGATAAAAATAACACTTTAAAAGGTTTATGGATTAGAGAAAATCCTTTTTGTGAAATTAATGAAAAATATGAAGAAGAATTTATAAATAAATATCCTAATTTAGAAATTTTAAATAGACATTTAACACCAAATTGTTCATTATGGGCAATTAATTATTTATTAAGAAATGATCCATACGATAATGATGATGATTTATATAATAAATATAATGAAATTTATGGTGTTGAAAAAATATTTGATTTAAGTGATAGAAATCCATTTATAATTAAAGATTTTTCAATATTTAAAAATTTAAATATTAAAATATCAACTGTTGATATTAGTGATAATGAATATGATTTTTCATTAAATGACAATAAAGAAAAATTAATAAATTTATTATCAAATTTTAATGATTCACTAAATAATTTCATAATTGATGCTACATTAGATTATGAAGAAACTGATGAAAATTTAAATAACGATAAATCATATAATTTATTAATGGATACTGAATTAATTAATAAAATAAAAGAAAAAATCCCAAATATAAAATACATTAATAATATATCAATAGAAACAATATTAAAAAGAAATCAAAAAAAATCATCATTATGTCAATTACAAAGAGAAATTTTTGTACATAAATATATGTGGAGTATAAATAGAACATATCGTTTAGTAACAAGTGAAAAATATGATGAAGATGCAATATGGTATATTAATGATGAATTTGGTTCTTCAATTAATCATAGTGATATACCAAATTGTGCAATGTTTCCTTTTATTTATTCTAAAAGTGGAAAATTTGAAAAAGATGAATTAATTACTTATTCTATATTATGGCCTTTGAAAAATTTAAAAAAAGGTGATGAAATTTTTATTGATTTTCTTGCTAATATTTCAGAAAATGAAGAAAGGTCACAAAGACTTACTTGTTGGTATAAAACACCAAATGAATATTTTAATAAGAAGTTTAATGAAAAAATTAAAAAATTAAATGAAGCTTCTAAGTCTAATTGTATTAAAGAATTCGAAGAAAATACAAAAAAATTAATTGAAATGGATAAAAATAATGAAAATATTAGTAATGATTTAATTAAAAAAATTTTTGATTTTAAATTATGTGATAATGATGATAATTTAATAAATAATACTATAGAAAAAATAAAAAAGAGTTTAAAAAATTATAATAATAAAAATGAAAATAGTGGAATTTATTTTAAAAATAATTTTAATGAAATAGATAATAAAATAAAAGTAGTAACAGATCTTCCTTATGTAAAAGAAAATTTAAAATTACCAAATATAACATTTACAAATGATATTACTGAAGCAGATATAATTTGGTTAAATACAAATCTTTTTACTTTAATTGATTCAAATAAATTAAAATTAAAAAATAATGGAGAAAATATTTTCTTAAATCAATTCCCATATGAAAGTATAATAACTTTAAAATCAAATTTAACATATTTAATTCAAAAAAATTTAGGAATAAATAATATAATGGGAATATCATATGATATGAAAACTGAATTATCTGAAATTATTGGAAATTATTATTATAATGAACAAAATGGTTTTGATAATATTTGGATATTAAAACCAATAAATATGTCTCGTTCAATGGATATGATAATTACAAATAATTTAAATCAAATTATAAGAAATTGTGAAACAGGACCAAAAATTTGTCAAAAATATTATAGTAAACCATATTTAATGAATAATAAAAAATTTGATTTAAGATTTATAATTGCAATTAAAAATATTTTTCCTTTAGAATTATATTTTTATGATAAAATGTTTTGGATTAGAAGTTCAAATAAAAATTATTCAATTGATCCATTAACTTTTGATGATTATGAAATTCATTTTACTGTTATGAATTATTCAAAATTTGAAATGGAAACAATTTATGATAAAGATTTTAAAAAATATTTAAAAGATAGAGGAATTGATTGGGAAAATATTTATATAAAATTAAAAAAACAAATCAAAATAATTTTCCTTTTAGCAAGTAAAGATTGTCCTCAAATGATTAATTATTGTAGTAGAGCAATTTATGGTTTAGATGCTATGATTGATTATAATTTAGAACCTCATGTTATTGAAATTAATTATCAACCTGATTGTACTAGAGCTTGTAAATTTATTCCTGAATTTTATAATGATTTGTTTTCTACTCTTTATTTAGGAAATGAATCTGGAATGAAAAAAGTTGAATAATACAATTTAATATGAAATTAAAAATGTTTTAATTAATATTATTTTGAATTAATTTTTTTATTAATTAAAAAAGTATAATATAATAAATAAATTTAAAAATAAAAACAAAATTTAAATATTATTTTGTTACAATTTTCTTTAATTTAATAATTAATAGTGTATAATATGAATAAATACTATAGAAAAAGATTTTTTTATTTTAAATTAAAAGATAAAAATGCTCAAAATAATTTTTTGTATTTCAATAATATCAAAAGTATTATCAAAAATAAATTCGAATGAATATAATAAAACAAAATTAGAAAAATCAAAAGGTATTGAATTATCTGGAAATTATCTTTTGATATTAGATATTTCAAATTATAAGGAAAATGAAAATGCATATTTTTATTTAAGATTAAATAAAGAATGTTATAATCTAGATAATTATAAATATTATAAAGAAGAAAAAATTGATGATATTGAAAATTATAATGTCGATGAACAAAAAGAAAAAATAAAAATTAATTTTACTAAAACAGAAGATTTTAATAAAGATAAAATTATATATTTTAATATTGAAAAAAAAAATTCTGAAAATTATATAGTTATTTTAATTAATAATATTGTCGATGGTTATATTATTAATACTCAATATGATGAATCTAAAATAATTGATTTATCAATAAATTCAAAAAAAGAAATTTCATTGAATGAAAATTATATATTTATTAAAGTAGATAATTCACAAATTTTAGAAAAATTTACAACTAAATATGAAACAAAAAATGATTTAGAAAAAGCAGAAATAAAAGTTTATATTTCTAAAAAAAGTGAATTTAAAACATTTGATGAATTAGAAGATAAATCAAAAATTGAATTTAAACCTTATGAAATTAAAAATGAAGATAATTATTTTTATTCTTATCATTCATCAAGTAAATTAAATGATGATGAAATTTTATTATTTAAATTTGAAAATATTAATAATAAGGATTCTACAATGAATTTTATAGTAGCAGAAGGAGAATTATTTTATAATGAAAAAACTATAAATAATAAAACTGAACTTACATTTGAAAAAGATATTAATTATTATTTATTTAAATTACCTAAATCTTCATTTATTAATTATCTTTTGAAATATAAAAATGATTTAAATCCAAATATTTATTATGCAAATATGGAAAATGAAAGATTTGATTTAAAAAAAATAGAACAAAAAACTAAAGATGATAATAATTATATATATTTTTATACTAAAAGAAATAAATCAGATGATTCTAATTTATATCTTATTATTTATAATAATGATAATAATACATTAATTAATAGGAAAATTGATATTTCAATTAATGAACATGATTTATATTCATATGAAATAATGAATATTCAATCATCTAAAACTTTAAAAATAAACAATGAAGAAAAAATTATTGTTATTGGAGATTTAGACTATAATAATACATTCCATATTAAAATTATACATAAAAATATTGAAGATATTTTAATTACTTCAATATTATTTAATAAAAAAAAAGATGAAATATATGAAATTGATAATGAGAAAAGTCTTAATTTTACTTCTCAATTAAAATTAGAAGATAATATATATTTATATTATAATTCATTAGGTAATGAATTTACTCAAGGAAATCAGTCAATAATGTTTATATTTAATACAAAAATGAATTTAGATATATCAATTGAAAGTTTAAAAAATGATGAAAGTAAATCAGATATAATAAAAGCTAATGAATATGAAGAAAAAAAAATTAAAATTGAACAAAAACAAAATTTATATATTATTTATAATATTAGTAATTTAGAATCTTCTAAAGATATTTATTATGAATTTTCTAGTAAAAAAAATTCTTTTTATTCTACAGACATATATTATTATGTTGATAATAACTTTACTAATACTTATTTATTAGATTATAAAAATCTTACAACATGTAAAAGTAAAGAGGAAAATAATATTTTAGTAATTTATTGTAATTATACAAAAAAAGAAAATGACACAGAAATAGGTTTTATGATTTTCATGAATGAAAATAGTGAAATAAACATATATAATACCAAAACAAATAGATATATACCAAAAATTGAAGATGAAACATCATCCAGAAATAAACCTCCCACTAAAATTTTTATTATTATAGGAGTTATTATACTTGTTATAATTGCTATTATTATTATAATCTGTTTTGTAAAAGATGAGCAAATTGATTCATCTATTATTGAAAATATTGATCCAATTTCTTAAAGTATATTTTTATTATTTAAATATTCTTTCAAAAATCTTTTTTTTTTATTTTTTTTGTGAAAAAAATAACTATTTTTCATATAATTTAAATTGAGAAAATTCTTTTACAAAATAGATGAAAAATATATATATTTTTAATAAATTATTTATAAAGTTCAATAATTAATATCGTTTATTTTCAATTTGAAATTATAATTATCCCCAAACCCTCCTATATTTAATAAAAAAATAAATAATATTTTATCTTCAATCTATGAGTTTTTAAAAATTCATAGATTTAATTTATTTATTTTTTGAAATTATTCATCAATTATAAGTGATTACGATAAATAAACGATTTTTTAATTTAAATCAATGAATTTTGAATTTGAAAACTCAAAGATTTAATTATAAAAAATTATTCATTTTTTTTTATTAAATATAGGAGGGTTTGGGGATTAATAAATATATTAAATTATTATTTATTTTATATTTTTCAAATAATATATTTTTACTTTTAAGTATTGTTTATTATTAATTAAATAATTAGGATAAAAAAAATATTCATATATTTATATTATCAATAATATAACAATATTTCCTTTTAATCTATAAATTATATTTACAAATTATCTTTTTCAGAAAAAATAACAATTTTTTTGATACATTTTATTATTTTTATTTTTAAAAATTGATTTTTAACAAAAATTAATGAAAAGAATTTTATATTCTTTGATTTTCATTTTTTAAATCATCTTTATTAGCTTTATTATTGTTTAAATAAATAAAATTTATTCTGTTCTTTCAAATTATAAAATAAAATATTTTATCCCTCAAATTCTTATTCCAATTTCATGAAATAAAAAAGAGACCTTATTTCTTAATAATAAATAACTTAATCATATAAATACAAAAAATATAAAAAAACAATTTAATTAAATTATAATGAAGCAATTAGTAGACAAAGAAAAACAAAGTGACATACCCAGTTCATTAAATGAATTAGAAGAAGGAGAAAAAAATAAAATGAATGATTTATTAAAAAAAGAACAATCAGTAACACTTCAAAGTCAAACTCCTATATCCAATAATGGAAAGCAACCTTGGTATAAAGACAAATTAAAACTTGCTTTAATAATAGGAATTCCATTATTAATTATTGCAATTGTAATTATTATTGTAGTTGCTATAGGAGGAGGTGGAACGGAATGTACTACTTGTGATTGTAATAAAGATTTTTGTGATAACAATAATGATGATGATAATCAGAATGTAATTCGTGATAAAGATGAAAATGATTCTTTAATAATTAATATTGAACATAAAAAAGGTGAAGTTAGTATTTATAATGATGTTATTTCAAAAACTTCAACTGTTGTTGTTGAAAAAAATAATGTTGGAACTGGAAGAAGACTTGAAGAAAAAAGTTATACAACAACATTTAATGGAAAATATTTATTAAATGTTTATAATGTTAATAATAATGTTAATCCTACTGTTTATGAAGCTTATGCAGTTCTTTTAAGTTTAACTAATAATACAAATGGAAAAACAAATAATTTAGGTGGTTCTGATATTAGAAATTCAAATGATGATTTTCCATTTATTAAATTTAGTTTTGATAGTAATGGAAAAATTGATAAATTATATGCACCTAAAAATTATGATAAAGTGCTTACTGCTTATATTTATGAATTTATTGAAAAAGTAGTTCCTAAATTAGATAAGAGTTCTTATGGAAGAAGACTTCAAGGACAACCAGAATTGAGTTTTAATAAAAATGGTAATAAAACTCATTTAAATAAAGGAGAAAAAAAAGAGTTTGATGGTTTTGATGGAAGTAAAAATGATAGAAATATTGAAACTATTGTTGAAGGAAATCAAATTAAAAAAGTTAAAACTAGTTCAAAAACATCTTTTGCTCCACAAAATAATTTTAATGTTGATAAAACTAGTACTTTTTCAGAGGAAAATGCAGATAATACAATTTCAACAAGATCTTCACCAATTAAAGGTTTTTATGAAACTTCAGATTCATCATTGACTTTAGATTCATCTGAAGTAAATGATGATTTAACAAATAAAATAAATAATAATATTAAATCAAAAAATTTAACAGAATATAATAATGAAGATAAATCTGATTCATCAACTCAAAATAGAGTACTTAATTCAAAATTATTAAGTAAAAATCAATTAAGAAATTTAGATGATATATATCTTGATCCTTGGGGACAACCAATTAATTTCCTTTATCCTTTATTTAATGTTGATTTCTTAGGAGCTAAAATTGGTCTTTATGCAAATGTTTCATTTACTCCTGCTAATGGTAAATTTGAGGTTAATATTATGTATTTGAAAAATAATGAATTTATCACAATTGGCTCAAAAATAGTCAGAACTAATTTTGATGAAATATATGAAGCAATAGATGAAGTTATTAATAATCTCCAAGTTATAATTCAAAGAAAAATTATAATGGAACTTGATGAAATTTATACAAATTATTCATCATTAATAGATACTCAATTAGATACATTAATTAATGGAATTTCAGAGGTATCAGATTTTTCAGATGCTTTCCAACAACCATTATCTGAATTATTCAAAACAATTAGAAATGCTAGTGCAAATTGTTATAATAATGCATGTGATAATGCAGAAAACACTACTTATAATTTTGATGAGTTACTCAATTTAATTAAAGCAGGAGAAGACAATAATAATATCAATGATATTCTAGGAATTACTAAAACAAAAGTAAATCAACTTTTAAATAATCATTTGAATGATGCAATTGAAATTTATGAAGCTGCTAAAGTATATTATCCAGGAATTAAAGAAGCAATCGAAAATCAAATAAGTTGGAAAAATAAAAGTGGTGATTATTCACCATTTAATTTTGATATTACAGCATTTTATGATATACAAGATATTTATAAAAAAGTATTAGCAATTTTATTTGGTTTTAAAACAAGAATTGAAAATGCAATTGCAGTTGAAAATATTACATTTTATAATGATGTTCAAAAACAATTTGATGAAATATTAAATGAACCTTTAAAAAATGTTGAAATTATTTCATATAATGCAAGAAATAATGCTTCTGTAATTGATGCAATGAGAATCTTCTGGGGTGAAGAAGAAGGAGATATAAGAAGAAACTTATTAATAACTAGAATTAATTCATTAAGAGTAAAAATAAATGAAATGATATCTGAAATTTTCAATAAAATAAAAGATACTTATGATAGTGAAATATTAAATTCAGAAACTTTCAGAACTGTTACAAATAATTTACAACAATATGCTGATGAAATTGAAGCAAATCAAACATCATTAATGGAATTTTTAAGAAATTATGTTCAATATGATACTAATTTTACACTTTATGTAGAAGATGTTAAAGCTTTACTTAAAGTTAATTCTGAAGCATCAAAGGCAAGAGAATTAAATTATAAAAAAATATATGATATAATTACTGGATTAATTGATACATATTTACCACAGTCAAAGATGTCTGCACTTAATACTAGCTTAAATGGTTATTTACAGAAAGTTATAAGTGCCACAAAAAATAAAAGTTATGGTTATGCTCTTGGATATGTAGGTGAGCTTAAAACACAAGTTTCTAAAGTAATTGAAGATTATTTAGGAGAGACAGTTTATAATGAAGTAGTGAAAATATTTACAAAGAAAGAATTATTGGATAATATGATAACCAATTATTATAAAGAAGTTTATCAAGCATATTTAAAATTTAATTCCACATTTTTCACTCAATATTTCCTTCCTCACTCACAGGAATATGTATCAAGACCTCAGGAAATTATAACAAAATTTGATAAAATATTAAAGGCTCAAGTTAAAGAAAAAAATTCCCAAATAACAAATATTAATTTATTCATTATTAATAGTATTAATGCAGCAATTGAAGCAGCTTATTATAAAATATATAATTTAGTTTATAATTTAAAAGAAGAATTCAATGCAAAAGCCCCAAAAAATACTTATGGTATTATAGATACTCAAAGAGCAAAATATGAAGAAATAGAGGATGCATTAGATGAAATTTTAAAATTATTCTTAAAAGATGGAAAAATGAATATTATTAAAAAATATCAGCAAAGTAAAGTTGATGAATTTTCATTAACTGAGATTATACAATCAGAAGAAAATAAGATTTACTTATTATTATATACAATTAGTGATGATCTTGATAAAAATTCTGTTAAATATATTTGTCAAGGAAATACTCCAATTTGTGAAAATGGAGAGTTAAAAGATTTTCTTTCTGCTATAGATCAATATAATTATCAAGTAGCAAAATTAAGAGACTCAATCACACAATTAAAAGATTTAATTCCAATTGCAGAAACAATGATGGATAATTCATTATCTCAATTAAATCCAGAAGAATTTATTGAAAAGTATTCTCAATATGAATATCTTTCTTTCCAAATTGCATCAGATTTAAAAGTTTATTTAGATGAAATTAGTATTAGAACAAATTTATTAATGAAACCATTTGTTGAAGAAATTAAAACAACTGTTGTTAATATTTTTGAAAGCAATATTAATGGAATGGGAATTAACGAAGCTATTGAAGTAATGGCTAGAAATATTTTTGTAGACCCAAATAAATTATTTGATGAAATTAATAAATATTTAGTTTCAAATTGTGGTCCTAAAAATAAAATTATTGAATTATTTACTTCTGAAATTAATTATTATCTTTTTAAAGGTTATAAATTTGATGCAAATGCTTATGATCAAAGTTTTAAAAATTTAAAAACTACAATAGAAGGAACATTTAATGATGAAAAATCAACTCTTTTCAATGATATTACAATTGATTATAAAAAAGTTTATCAAAAAATGATGGTAACATTATATGATATTATTGAAAATGGATATAATGATTTAAATGCAAAAATTCAAGCATTATCAATTTTTGAAAATTATCAATTTTTGGATCATGTTTATACTTTAGATACAATTATTGAAGAAGCATTA